>JXSR01S004147.1:66411-79975 GCA_000969725.1 Ophiothrix spiculata
GTGACAGTGTACATGTTTGTTGAACCTGTCGTTGTTATGTTTGAATTGATTTTGTTGTACAGCTGTACGGCCCTAGCCTAGGTGAGGGGGTCGACTTCCAGCACTCACCAGTCAGAAGGAGTTGCGCGCTCCCTCCAGCCCCTCGAATGACCTATAAGCTACAGGAACTGTGCCAATTTCCCCCTAAAAATCGATTGTACACAGATCTCCCAACCTGGTCTCCCATCTCCGAAAGCTTTCAAGTTAAGCTTAGACCTAACTGTATTGCTGTACTGTAACACCCACATGGTCAGGTACCGTACAGCTGTACAACGAAATCAATTCAAACATGACAACGACAGATTCAACAAACATGTACACTATCACTGAAAACAAGTTGAACAACTTACTTACCCGTAAATTTTCCTTCGAACTCCGAAAATCCCCACCCACTAACTTTCCCTGTACGAAAGTGTCCGCCATGATGGTCATGCACGAGTACGCTGGTTCCCCGCGCCTTTGGTTTCACACTCACCATGCATTCACGGAATGAGCCGATATAAGCACCAAGACCGAGGGAACCAGCGTAATGCACGAGGCGCTGGATATGCACGTTTCAACAAGTTTAACTCAAGTGTTGATTTATTATTACCCTCAAATGAGTAAAAAACAAATCAACTTTTGAGTTAAATAGGAAAATCGGTATCAGGTGGCGTTGTTCAGTTTTTACTCAAATGAAGGGGTAATAGAAAATGAAGCTTTAACTCTGCTGATGAGTAAATATTAACTCAACTTTTAACTCAACCCATTTTACTCCGCACCAGTTTACGTCTTATTTTTTGCTGTGTAGAGTAAATACAAGTTTACCTGTGTTTAAATTCGATCAAAGCATTACTTCAATCATCTTCATGTCTTTGCTAGAAATTACATATTCTAAAACCTACATTTTAAAAAGATGCAGTGGAATACAAGTGTTATGAGTTTCTTGTCTAGTTAATATGTACGCGAACACTTTGATATATTTTTATATTTCGATTGTTGATTAACTAAATTTTAAATAAAAATGTTAGCTATTTTAATGAAATGAGCAAACGAATGAATGAATAAATTATATACAAATGTTATTAATGTTAACTATTCACCATGCTTTTTTTTTTAGAATTGTGACATGAAATTGATGGGTGATTTCGTATAATACGACAGACGGGTTTTGATATTGAGGAAACAAGCAGTCAGGTGTGATACAATGGAGTAAAATCGAGAAATGAAGACATTGAATGAGAAGACAAGATTTGCGTGGGAATGTTGGAATGTAAAAAGCAAATGAAATGACACCTCGTTGATTTTATTGAATTATGTGAGTTGTTTTAATAACTGTTGCTCAGTAATGTATTTATTTGATGTAAATCACTACAGACGGAAGGTTTCCTTTTACTTTTTATCCAATCTTTGCCATTACCTTTGTGAGATTCATTCACTTATATTCAACCATTAATACACCTACAACATTAACAACAATGACATTAACAATTATAGTGTAAAAATATTAACTGATTATGATAGTGATGGTAAAAACAATCGAACCAACACCTAGATAGACTTCTTCATTTTTACCAATTGTAAAATTGAGACAACTGAATGCATATTGACCTCGAGTTTCCAGACAATATTATCGATCAGAATAATCCGCTAAAAATCCAATAAGAATGATAAAAAAATTATGACAGTGGCAAACACCTCAAAATGAAAATTTTCCACATTGGAGAAAAATGAAGTAGTCAGCAAATATTTTCTTCAGAATAAAATCCACAGTACCAGTCAGATTATAATAAAAAAGACCAAGGTTATGGTAAACAATGATTACCAAAGAAAGTAATGTACTGTGAATTATCAAAATTCTACAGATGAGTAATCATTGCAAAAATTATGTGACGTGATGCGAGAAATATTTAACTATTATGAACATTTTGGTAAGTGGTAAAACATTTTACACCATGTCAACAATTTTACATCCTGTGAAAAAATAACATCAAAAGGTTCATTCCGAATGAAAATTGAACATATTGGAGAAAATTTAACACCAGGAAAAAATTCTTAATGAAAATGACTTCAAAAAATGACGAAGTGTATCTAATACCTTGTCAACAAAGGCAAAGAATTTTGCCGATTGATTGTGTAATTTTTATTAACCCAAGATTTAAGTTAATATACAGCCTATAACGTTGCCTTAAAATAGCTTATTACAAAATATCAGATGTAAAAAGTGATTTTCAACCAAAGTCGTATGTAGGTCGTTGACTTTGTTATGGTTGAAATAAAAAATCAAGTTGACTTGTTGCTTGTAATCAGCAGGACACGAAGGTTACAAGAATTCAGGTAATAAGTCTGTGTACACGAGGTTAACCATGTGTGTTACACTAGATAAAAAGGTGAATTACTCTAGAAAATCAAATTAGAGAGAATGGAAACTGCCAACAGTTATCAATCAATTTAGACTGATGTGTTATTATAACCATTGAACGTATATATAGTTTGCGGCTTCATTTGTTTCTTTCACGTTTGAATTGGTTCATGTTTCTATCCTATACAGCTTCGTTAATTTTTGTTCTTAACATTTAGAACTGCCAGTTATATTGCCTCTTATGTGGTTTTCCAAAAACCTTCATGATACGATCAGAGATTGCTACTAGTGAAACCAGATTAACCTTTCGGACAAATGTTTTATCAAGAATGGTCTGATATAATATGTTTTACTTGATAACGTTTATTTTCAAATATTTGCGTCGTCTCAAATACAGAATTTGGTCATGTAAACCGCAATATATGATAAAACGGTACAATATAGACGATGAATGTTAACCCTAGTTCTACAAAGGGGGGGGGGGGTTTGCATCAAACCCTACCGATTTTTTTTTCTGCCCCTAAAAACTCCTCGCGCGTAGCGCGAGGCAACTTGGTGTACCTCTAAGATCATCCTTATTCTAGCGCCAAAATTTCAGGGGGTTGGAGTATATAAAAATGTGTCCTATCAGCCATGTGAAAAGATTCCTTGCGTCTTATAATACATATATTAGAAATGAAATCGTGTTAAAATGTCATAAACGTCATTCTGAACAAGTATGGGTTAGTTACCCACCACATTTGGTAAGTTCGCCATAGGGCCAACTTATCCCGTGAGGTCTCCCCCTTCTTTTGATGTTAGGAAAAAAGTGAGTTAGTCAAACTAAGCTTCATGTTTTAAATTAACAACTAGTGAGATATATGCAAATGTAATCCAGAAATCTAATTGACTGATTCGGATACGAGTTTCCAATTTAAATGCCTCAACTACATGTAAAATAAATCTCGCTGCATATTCTATCATTTTGAGGTCAAGAAAATATAGATTGCATCAGGAACCCTTTCCCTAATCCTAGATATTACAATACTAATACGGAATGACAGGAATGTACGGAATATCAGTGGAAGAAAGGACAGGATTGAATGCAAAAACTGAAAGGAAATACATCTGTATAAAGCATTATAACATGTAGCTGAGAAAAGTTCTTTTCTTTCCCACTCTCTTAATTGTAACAGACTATATAGCGTCATCCTCTACTGAGGTTAAGACTCTCGAAGGGGGGTTAACTTTGGCACAATTGTTTAGCACGAGGTGCTCTAAGTATTAAATCATAAAGTATATTCCAAAGTCAGTTATGTTTTCTTATACCATACTATAATACATACAGTTACATATTGAAAATTGAAAAGTTTGCCCCCAAAATTTTAAACAAGAAAATGGTGAGATCAACGTAGTCTGTAAGATTAAGCTCAATAGCATACAAAAAATACTAAATTACGCCCAAAATGACACACATGCCCATTATCAGTAACTTCAAACGAATTAGAGGTAGTAACGACCCCTTTTAGTACGATCTTTATAAATAATGTACATGAAAAAGCAATAACGTCTTTTCCTCCATTAATAGAGTATTCTTGTCATTATTTTTATGCATGAATAACATGGTTACATCGCATGTATTCCAACCTACTTATTCCGCCAATCAAAATTAAACTAAAAGCTATGTCGATCGGAACTAAACTAATAATTCTTTTAATTTTCTATCATGAAAATATGGTACAAATTACATGACATTTAAGAGTGTCAACCTAATTGTTTAGGTAGCACATTTGATGAACGCATTGGTTTTTGATTATAAGTACGGTACGATAATATTTGCCTTACTTTTAAATTAAATTAGCTTCTTTCTTGCTATACAAAATTAGCTTAGTTTGAGTGACATTTTAAAAATCCATTCAATTGTAATTTCTTCTGATTCATGCTCGGAATTTAAGAATTGAACAAGATACAAATATTAAAGCATGGTCTTAATATTTAATGAATTATTTTAGCAGATTCGCTCTCTCATACTCTCAGCGTCGTTGGTTTTGCCTTTTGACCTTTATAGAATCTTCTTTATTAATCGTATGGACGATGAAAGACCGTGTCGTCATGTGAGTATAAGAAAGTAGTATCTGCAATAGCTGCCATATGTAAAATTTATCTATAAAAATACCTCAAAATTTTCCTCAAGTAAGTGTTCTAGATTTGGTTATTGATGTCCCCTTAAGAACCATTGACCTAAGACTGGACATTATAAAGTGTGCAATGCAAATTTTTGAAAAATGACAGCTATTGCAGATACGACTTTATTGAACTAACATGACGAACATGTCTTAAGAGATTCCAGGGGACCTGTAACTAGTAATCTTTCATTTATATAAAATCCCTATTTGCCATATTTGAATTTTCGATAAATTGTAGAGAGGATTCCCTAAGTTTTCTGTATGGCATTGTCTTGTCACTTTCGTTGACTGTACAACAATTCTCAATATGTTTTCAGTCTTGCAACATGCAACGTCGTGTATCTCTTTTAGGCTTATTAAAGTGCTTATACAGTAAATACAGCAAACGTCAGTTTTCGCTTCAGGTGAAAGTACATGTCAAGGTCGTAATTTTCGGAAATTGATATTATAACTCACAATCCTTGTGCTCACTCCAAAACACTAGCAAAGTTTCATTTCAAGAGAATGATCGAAAATATGAAATACTAGTATATCTGTTTATTTTGAGGACAATCTATAGAAAATATAAACCTTACTGATCTTGTAACGCGTTTATCTTAGATAAACATTGTAGTCCCTGACAACCTTTGACGGTATAAATAACTTGACTTTATTGAAATTGGGTGAAGTTTATTGATGTTCATTTTAATCCTCTTAACATGGTCTTTGCAAATATTTCAAAAAGTAAATATGACAAGAGGGTGCATTTACGACTGGTTTGGGATGGACGGTCATATCATCTTCACGTGTATATAAAGTAACATCAGTTTATTATATATATAACAATAACGATGGTTTTATCAGAATGTTTATAATGTCTAAGGTTTTACATAATTACTTTCACCTCTTAACTCACGTGATAGAGTATTTCAATTTCAAAGATAGAAAGAATGTTTCTGCTATATAATTGTAATTTGAGGCCATTAACTACGTGTCTTCAAAATCTATTTGAGACTTTATTCAGGAATTTTACTGAAGGTCTTACACCAGTTGGTTTACAATAGAATCATTAAAGCAATATAAACTGTGTCTAAATTTAACAATATAGCTTTTAACCATTCATTATACTTTTGACTGAAACATACATTAGGAGACAATAAAATTATATGAAGCATTCTAAATGAGTTATGATGTTTTTATTACCGAACCCCGTCAAGTGATTAAAGGGTAGGTTTGAATTTTATATATTCACTAATGTATTAGAAGTGTCTAACGAAGGTCAACATTTGCTTTTTTACAGCTTGCGCGTTGTAATATCACTATGATACTACTGGTATTGTTACTTTGATGTTAAAATTAATAGATGGACGAGATGGATGTGTTTATTATTATATTCCAGTGCAAGAAGAAATGCCAATGAATTGTTCATATCGTATCAGTCTAATTGATGGAAGTCGTCTTGCTCCGGTATTTTCTCATGTGATCTTCATTGGTCTAAACTTCCATTTGTTTAGAGTAGTGTTATTTTCCTATGTATCAATATTGTTGAAGCTCAAAAAGCGTCTACAGCTGCTGGAAATGACATTAGACGCATAGAAGCGTGCATGGCAGTTCGTGTGTCTGCGATTGTATTTACAGATTTTTTGTGTTGGATTCCTCTTGCTTTTATGTGCATTTTACCACAGACAGGTGCAGATTTCGGCCGACGGTTATCCATGGATTATTGGTTTTATTTTACCAACTATCTCAACTATTAATCATTTTCTTTATACTATTGTGTCCCGACGACTCGCTAGTCCGAAAGCTTGCTAGTCCGAAGGCTAACTAGTTCGAAACGTTATTCAATGGGGAAACTATAACCTTGAAAAAGGCTCGCTAGTCAAAAAAAAAAAACGGCTCGCTAGTCCGAAGGTTCGCTAGTCCGAATATGAAAATAGGCTCGTCAGTCCAAATAAAAAAAAAACCTTCGCTAGTCCGAATTTTAAAATCGGTTCGCCAATCCGATTAAAACAACAGCTCGCTAGTCCGAATTTCAAAATAGGCTCGCTAGTCCGAATTTCAAAATAGGCTCGCTAGTCCAAATTTTAAAATAGGCTAGCTTGTCCGAATTTTGAAAACAGCTCGCTAGTCTGAATTTTGAAAAACTGTAATTGAAATATGCACATTTTTTCTTCTATTCGGACTAGCGAGCTGTTTTTAAAATTCGGACTAGCGAGCCTATTTTAAAATGCGGACTAGCGAGCCTAATTTTAAATTCGGACTGGCGAGCTGATATTCAAATTCGGACTGGCGAGCCGTTTTTAAAATTCGGACGAGCGAGCTGTTTTTGATATTCGGACTAACGAGCCTTTTTTAAAAATCGGATTGGCGAGCCTAAATTACAATTCGGACTAGTGAGCTGTCGGACTAGTAAGCCGGCGGACTAGCGAGCTTTTGGACTAACGATTTGTCGGACTAGCGAGCTGTCCCTGAACTTATGCATTTACTAATTAGGTGGTCACAACCTTGTGTATTTATTAGTTTTTTCTGTTGTCGTCTGCGTGCAAAACCTTAGACAAAATATAGGGATACATAGTTCAAATGTAACCCATTACTGATCCTATTCCCTGAGTCAATACGCCGGGAAAGTAGTGACGTCATAATTTATGTTAATCACCCAACACGGGCGTTTTGGACCTAAACAAATGACCATCTCCACTGATCATACGTACTAACACAAAAGACACACGTAAACATACAATTCAGACTGATTTTTCTCGGTTGGAAGACGAAAATAACGACAGGGGTCCCGTCCTGGCTTGTAATCACAACCTTCAGCATAATATGCCGGCATGTTTTCCCTTGTGTTTTTTTTAGACGAAAGTTATGGTATAAAATCGGAGTCGGACTTTTTCCCCATAAAACGTGTGGCAAAAATGGTCACACCGTTTGTTTGGGTCCAAAACGCACGTGTTGGGTGATTAACATAAATTATGACATCACTACTTTCCCGGCGTATAAGTATAGATAATCGTCACTTAAGGTGTTTGTTCCACGCGCCGGCACGCGTACCAATACGCGCTAGTTTCCGAGTAGGCAAGTGCCGCAATACGCATATACTCTGAGTTTTGTTTTGAAGCTAAAAATTGCTTTTTTTATTATTTTTCTTGAAAACTAAGTCAGTTCCCCCCAATTTTTATTTTTTTATTTGAAAGAATATACTTGTGCGCAACTTTTGTGAAAAAATTAACAAAAAAGCTCAGCAAAGCAAAAGAAACATGGCTTCTTTGCTTTTGGTCGTATACAGAAGACAATTATAGACTATCAACTACCAATCTTAGGTAGATCTAAGATTTTTGACTTTGCTGCCTCTTGTCATTTTCACTTTTTACTTTTTACACGACACCTCATTGAACTTTATCCGATTTCCAGAAGTCAAGTTATGGTCTGCCAAAGGCTGCAGGTGTTTTGACGTAAGTATAAGGATTGCAAATCTGCCAAATAATCAATTTCGGCAAATTACGCTTTCACCCTTATTGGTCAAAATCATTGCAACATTGATGAATGCAATTCTGGTGCCAAATTCAAATAGCTTTAAAATTTGCTCAGCTTTTGTGTGAAAATTAGTTAGTGGCAGCGATAATGATATCTTTATGAAGTAATTTTCATGTTTCTTTTCTGCTATTTATATTTCGAATGATTTACACTTATTTTGATAACTAGTGGGCTAGCCATGCGATTTAATGATGGCGGCTACTCACTTCTAAAATGCTAAATAGCGTCAAGTCAACAGCTTCAACTTCAACTTCAACTTTATTATGTCCATATAAAACAGTACATATAAATGACAGACAAATAAAATCTTATGGAGGAGACGGCTGGAAGGCCAATAAGGCCCGTTAAATAGCCGACCCCTATATAACACAACATAAATCAAACAGTAAGGAAATAAAAAATACCAAAAAGACATACAACGATGAGCTCAAAGGACGTGGGATGGTCTAATTCAAAATAAAGTTACTCGTAAGCTTGCAATAGGTAGCGTTTAAATTGATTTCTGAAATGTTTAATCGATTTGGATTATTTCATATTTTGGGGCAAAGAGTTCCATAAAACGGGACCGTTCGATCTAATGCATTGGTCAGAAAATGCTTTCTTGTTGTTAGTTAATTGCAAATCGTTGGTATGTCTTGTTTTGTATTTATGGATATCAGACCTTCTTTTAAAGTAGTCTTTAAATGAAACCGGTAAGTCATTGATGCTAAATCTGTATGTAAAAACTCCTAGTTCCAGAGTATACATATCATTAATGTTAAGTAGATTAGATTTGAGGAATAATGGGGCAGTATGACTTCTAAAGTGGGAGTTGGTAATTGATCTTATTGCCCATTTTTGAAGTTTTACTATTTTGTCCAGATAACTCTTACATGTTTTACCCCAAACAGTCTCTGCTGAGGAGCGGTTCTAAATTTAATCAATCTCTGTCTCTTGAATGTTTAATGTGCATGCGTATTTAGATTGATACTGTTAATTACTTAATCAAAAAACCCGTAAAAAAGAGCAAACAACGGTAATTACGAAATATAGATACAGTCATATAAGTACCCATGGGTTAAAAGAATAATTGATCAAAATGTTCTTTTCCATTATCAGTTCAATATTAGACAAGTACATGCTCATTCTGAAATGTGCACATTCAGAATACGTTATACCCATGTAACTTTGGAAGAATGTGCATCGGTGTCTAAAACAAACATGAAATGGCTATTAAATAGGATCAAAGCTTTAACATTGTCCTGAACCCCTATAATCATGTCGCTTCAACTAAAGCATTTGGCCAATATGCATGTTCTACATTCACTTTGATGTTTTCCCTTAACAGTTCCAAAATATTGCCCCTTAATATATACTTTTCACAGTGCTAAGTGCAGCATGAACTTAAACAATAAGGCGATTGCAATTATTCACACAATTACCATTATATAACCTTAAATGCAACAAACTTTTTATCTTCATCTCCTGGGATAACTGGATGATTCTAATGTAAATGTCAATTGATTTTGGTTCGACACGTAGAGTGTAAGCATGTAAATAATAAATGACTGCGTGCTATGTTTGTTAAAGATTCATTTTAAATAATTCAAGAATATTCTGTGTCTTAATTTTCAGTAAGTACTGCATCGAGATTAACTTCCGTGCTTACCTATAAGCTTACAAAATAAACGTTGGTAGGGTAATCGATGTTAGCTCACTGGATTATGACTCCGATATAGATAGCAGGTTTATTAACCCTCATCATAAATATATATATCAGATCAAGTAATAGACGGTTTGCTGTGTCATTTCAACACGTGTAAGAGCTATGGAATATATTAGCAAGTAATGGATGATGAGTGTGTTTGCACTTTCTTCTCTTTTTAGTTTGACAGGTTTCAATGTATAATTTGCATCTGCATCTGCTTCATACTGCGGTAATCTTCACTGTCATTAATGGTGGCCCTTCAATTTGGAAATTTCAATATCTTTATCAGCACACTTATGAATGCAGCTTTACATAATCAGCTATAGAAATACCTACAGGGTTGACACGCACTTAAAAATAAACGGTAAAAGTTACTAAATATTGCGTAATGTAGAACACATCTGCGTGTACAGGGTAATTATGGTCGTCAATGAGGTAAACTTTACTCAGGTCGAATTTTACACAATTTATTTTACACAAGTTCGGTAGAGTTGACAACCATGACTGTAGTGACCTGCTAAATGGGGTAAACTTTACTAAGGGGTTAGGGGGTTTTCTCTTCAATTAAGTACCTTTTTT
Organism: Ophiothrix spiculata; assembly: GCA_000969725.1. Lineage (NCBI taxonomy): Eukaryota > Metazoa > Echinodermata > Ophiuroidea > Amphilepidida > Ophiotrichidae > Ophiothrix > Ophiothrix spiculata. Next base: position 76,736 of record JXSR01S004147.1, read on the forward strand.
ACACCTAATGTTTTGCAGGTACACCTAAATGGGGTATATTTTACAACATTTTGCACGTACGAGAGGTTATCTAAAATGTTTAAACTTTACCAAGAAGGGATTGAGCTATATCAATGACATTTTGTCAGAATAGTCATCTTTATGGAGATTATGGTGCAGAAATGGTCCCATAAGTAGTTTTACTTTCTCTGAAGGTGGTGATTGGTGTCATCTTTATACCTACCTGCTTAAAAAACAAGCTGCATGGAGGAAATTTAGACATGTGGCGTAATTAAGTCCCTGCATTTGAAGAGTTACAGGGCTCAGTAAATCTTATTGGCACCACCAAAGTTAAGTTGTTTGATACCATAGTAAAGAGTAGAGTTTTCCCTATCCATTGATACCAACATTATAGAAATTTGTCTATGAATGAAGTCACAATGGCGTAATAAAACATGGTCGCCCGAAAATGTTAATTTTCATAGAAATATAAAATCAGATTTTTCAATAGAGAGGAGCTCTACAATAACGGTCTGTAGACAGTCAGTTAAAAGTGGGAGAAATGTGTTACTCTGAACATTGGCTTTTTAGGGGAGACACGTTAACTAATCGGCAACAGCTTGCCGTTATCTGAACTAGACGGCAAAGCCAAGTTTGGGGCATCTGGCCGGAACATATTCAATTAGATGCTTTAAAAGCATAGATGTATTCACAAGCATACAACCAAATGCGTTGAAAAGAGGAATTATCGATATATTCAAGATTAGTGGAGAAATAGACTGTTCCGACTAGTGCAGATATCTGAACCACGTTGCCGATTAGTTTACGTGTCTCCCCCTATGCAAAGATGCCCAAAGTATCTCATTATAAAATTTCGTTCCTAGCGCCATTTCTTTTGGATAAAGTTTAAAACTTATTGGATAAAACCTCGTATGTACCGAATAAACCTTGAATAAATCATGCACATACTCGTATTCTCTAAGGATACAATTTAAGGTTGATACAATGCATTGCACTATTATAAGACAAGCACCACCTTTTCCCATAGCACTGCGGTGAGCAATACCTTCTCAGCAAGAGTTTCTAGACTCAAATACAAAACTTTGAATGACACATCCATTTCTGTATTAAACTTCAACGTGTCATCATGGCTATGCAATGCAAATGAATTGACGAATTGGATAACTTAACTTCTTGATGTCTGGTATCTCATTAACATTTCTTCTGAGATTTCAGCTAATGAAAAACATTCTATCAACTTAGGAGTCGCTTCAAAACTCAACTGACGGTTGCCTGCCGGTTCTGGGCGGTTCATCCAAATAAACAATGGCAAACCGCCCAGACCCGCCCGGAACCGACAGACCACCGCAGGTGGAGTTTTGAAGCCGCCCATCAGCAAGTATAGTTGCATGATATCGTCAAGTTTTTTCGGAACATACCTACATAAACTGGAATAAGTAGAGGCACATTGTTCCCCATCAGAAACGCGAGTCAGTCATCTTACATGTGTGCTGGACAATGCAAGTGTTAGCCGCTATACTGGCCGTTGTTACCGATTTCCGTGTCATCTTTACCACACAGATGGTAAAGCAGAAGTTGATGGCCCGGGTGGGGGTACTTAGATTTGTTTTGGACAGGGGGGGGGGGTGCGGCTGAAGGCTCAAAACCTATACCCATATATAAGGGTCATTTTGGCTAAAAATGTACCCGTTATTAGGGAGTTTCATCCAAAAGGGGCCATGTTTAACAATGGTGGGTTTAAGAATTCATCCAACAAATAACTTTCAATTTCCATTCAAAAATGCGTTTTGTTTTTCTCTTTCCCTGTATTTGGGACTGGTGGGAGGAAAAAGACACACAGCAGAGATGTAAGTTACGAAAAAACTCCTGAAATGCATGAAAATGCCCTCAAAATGCAAATTTACTAGAACGGCTGTAACACATAAGGCAAGTTTCCTGCTGTATTTACGTACTGTGGTTTTGACTCGCAGTAACCTCGCCTTTTAGAAAATCTTAGTTTAGCCTAAGTTGCGATCATCCGTGTGATTCTCTGTTCATGGCTTAAGCAGAAGTATGTTTTTACGCTGTTCTGGTTCCATGTCGTTTTTAATTATCACGTTTTAGGGGGAGTCGGCCGGGAAAAGGCAACGAATTGTCCAATTGTACGGGATTTATTATATACTTCTATGAAACAGCGGATGGTTTCCAACATTTTGACCGGGCATTTTGATCCCGGATTTGCAGGAATATTTGCACCTAAGACACCCATGGGCCATCTTTTGAAAAAATGGGGCCATGTTAAGGGATTTTCCAGCATAAAACCATACCCCATGTTTAAGAATTTCTTCCAGCGACACATCCCCGTATGCCTTATTTCGTGAGTACCACCCTCCCCCCCGGGTTGATGGGTTAAGCTTTACAACATGCCGGGTAAATTGCAATGTCTTGCAGTTTATCGATTTTTGAGTAAATTGAACACAATTTCTTACTCCACAAGGAATACATCTGGAAATAATACTGTCCTTTTTACTGTGCATGTGCAAAAGCTAGGCAAATTGAATTCAAACAACATTAGAGCTTACATATCAGAGGGGGCATCCGACTTTAGTGCAAAAGGAGTATGTAGAAAGATGCTCATCTAGATAAAGAAACCCTTTCAGATTGCTCCATTGGTCAGTCATATGGTACTACCATAATCAATGCACTCGTTCCTCGGGGATCAATTCTAGGACCACTACTCTCCTCTGTCTTCATCGATGTTTTGATCAGTGAGTGTGAAAATCTTCCCTTGAAGCTTCGTCAACCATCTACAAGACTTTCATAAATGATGGCTAGTCCAACTGTACTGCGATTGCTGGATTCAATCCAATTGAAGGTATTATCATGATTATCGGTGTGGATGGGGATTGATCCAGATTAGACCTTAATATATATTCTCTCCATCAAAGGCATACATCGAATTAAAACAATATCAAGTACTGGACCGAAAACATGGAACAGCTTACCCAATCATGTCAAAAATGTTAAGTCAATAAGCCAATTTAAGAAAAATATTAAAGTTATGTTATTAAACTCAAATTGATTGTTATCCTTTATGTCTATTCATGCATAGTATCCTTTATAGGCACTCAGATATCCAATAATATGCATATGTGCTTTGTTTTATTTGCTTGCTTGCTTCCAGTGTGTTTGTGTGGTATGTAGGGATGTGTGTGTGATGAGGTTGGTGAGTCTGTGCGTTTCATATTATATTATATATAT
>JXSR01S004148.1:0-12116 GCA_000969725.1 Ophiothrix spiculata
TTTAGTATCCGAGCGGTCTCCCCGGGTTAAAAGGACATGGGATAAAGTGTCAGGGGCCTGGGATCAGTCGGAACACAGCACTAGACCGCTGATGACGGTGATTGGTATCACTGAAATTATTCGGATCAAAAAAGTAAGTGTTGTTGCAAAGTTTTAAACCTCTTCTAATGATAAATTATAGTGCTCACTTCCTGTTTTTCGAAACCTGCACCTTGCTCCTTATGACTCCCTCCTTGGTTTTGTTGTTGTTGTTGTTGTTTTGTTTGTTTTTGTTTTTTTTGGTCGTTGTTGTTGTTTTGTTTTATTTTGTTTTGTTTTGTCTTTTGTGGTTTGTTTATCATGATTATGTGACTATGTACATTGTATGGTGGCGAAAAAATATGATATAATAATCACGGAAAATAAAAGTTGTGGCACATTCTTTTTTCAATATGTCCGCCAAGTACATTGTACTTCATTACGATTGTCACAAACATTTTCAAAATATTGTAATATATGATAATAATAAGTTATTATTGGGAAATAGATTTACTTGAGCTTTAGTTGCAACCCCCAAGGTTTTTCCCCGCAGCATAAAAACGCAAAAGCAACCTATTCCAGTCATATAGGTAATCTGTTCTACATTCTTTGCGGTCATTTTGATGAAAAAAATAGGGGTGTACTACCTAAGGTGGGTGAATTTACTCTTTTTTTTTCTTGTGTTGTTTGTGCCTGACGAAAAAAGGTCTTATCCCATTTGAAAGCTCGCGCTGTTTTTTATCTATGTGTATTTAGTGCTGACTGGAGAGTTTGTTTCACTTCCGTTACTAGTTGTAGTTCTTTAGGCCTACATTATTATTAGGCCTATATATATTATATATTTTGTATTTTCACCACATCAAGTTGGGTTACTTTGTTTTTACTTCCAATTTATTATTATGTTCTAAGTAACCTCCTGTATCATACTTGATCCTTGACGTGTTCTGTACCTTGTCCGTTGGGTCTACTTTTTAATACATTTTTATTCATCGTTCCATTATGGTTTATTACATAACAGTATTGGTAAAAGCAAAGATAAAACTAAACGTCAAAACACTTTAATTTACTTTATAAATCACCAAACACGACCAAATCTCAAGTTAACTACATTTTAGTCATTTTAGTGTGGGTGTGTGTGTGTTTTCTTTATTATTATTATTATTTTTATTTATTTCTACGAATGACTTCAATGTATGCTTGAATCTTTCCACACATTTATCATGACACTACACTCTGCCGAACTTGAACAATTGTGGTACATCCTTGATTGACATCCTTCTCTTGTGTCCGTCTGTTTTGCATTACTTAGGCGTGGACGGGTTTCTGGACTTCACCTGCTTCAGCACGAAGCCAAGAATAAACATTAATGGCGATGACAATTTTTATATCGGTGGCTACAAGAGTGGAGATGATAAAGATGCAAATGTTTCATTTGGAAGGACATCAAATACGGGCACATCTAATGGATTATTATTGCCAGCTGGTTCGAGAGAAAGATCTCATCTATTAGACAGAATGCGTAATTTAATCGCAAAATTACTAGACATGCCTGTCGGTGGTGGTGTAGAGAGAATCGGTGCATTCTACTGCAATGCTGACCAAGATGGGGTGAATGAAAGCATAACAACGATCATTACGTCATCAGCAAGTAAGAAGTTTTACTCGTGTCATTTCTGTGCTTTAGAATATATATGTTGACAGTAATGTTCATGATGTTTGACGTCATATTTATGCACAACGAGAATGTATCGTTTAAATAGTACGCCAGGCGCATAGTAGGCCAGGTGCCGCCCTGGATGGCAATTGGTACTCGTGCTCGTGCTCATCATTAAAATGGCGTAAAAGGGTCTGATTTTGACCCACCAGTGCCGTCTACGTTTTTATAGAAAAGGGGTTAGTTTGTAGCACAATTTACGCCATTTAGGGTTAGAAATTCAAGCTAACTTTGCCATTAAAGGTTCAGTTTTCACTTTATATCACTCAGTTGAGTATTCATGCACACACAACGCTCGTAATTGATGCATGACCCCGAGATATCTTCCCGTGTTTTGGGTATAGGATGATAACTTACCAAGATCGCTGTATCAAAACAAACAAGCCGATTTTTTTTCGTACATTTACCATTTTGTTCAGCTGCTTGACTAACTTTAAACTAGTCAGGCAGGTTAGTCCAGCTTGCCTGATTAGTTTGACGTTGGTCAAGCCAGGCTTGACTACCTTGAAACGAGTCAAGCCTGCTTGACTAGCTTGTAAACTAGTCAAGCCCACATGACTAACGTGCAAAACCTTGCTTGACGAGTTTGCCAGACTGAGAGCTTGACTAGCTTGACAGTACAAAAGAGCTTGACCAACTTCAAGTTGGTCAAGCTGGCTTGACTAGCTTAAGTTAGTCAGGCTGAGCACGGTCGGGTGGGGTCATTGATGGCAACATGGTGGACAGCACAGACATGTAAAACAGTTTGACCTCATAAATATCACCATTATGTACTGATGTATCGTGAATCATAACATATGATTATATGCAGCTCACGGACTATTTTGGTCATATGTCACTCTTAAACCTCTCTCAACATTATTGACGAATAAGCTATATATACATCGTGGATTAAGCTTAAAAGCTTGTTATCGTACATGCATGTGCACTGGCGTGCTCGACTAGCTTGCCTGACTAACGTTGCCTAGTCCCGCTTGACTAACGTATCGATAGTCAAGCCTGCTTGACTAACGTTAAGTTAGTCAAGATGTGTACCGTCTGGACTAACTTAAAACTAGTCAGTAACTAGTCAAGCGACTAGCCTTAACTAGTCCAGCTTGCTGGACTAACGTTTGTTTGTTTGTTTGTTTGTTTGTTTACCTCGGTTGGTCCGTGACGGACACATGCCATTAGATCCATGATGAACTCATGGTCTCTTCCAAGCTCATACAAAAGTACCAACCTGGATAGCCAGAAATGGCTAATCTATGCATGCTGGCCAATGCATCTTTGAAAAGATGCCGAAAATAGAAAAGATAGCAAGAAAAAGAGAAAGAGAAAGATGGCCACACCCTACACAACGTCAAGCTGGTCAACAGACTAACTTAAAACTAGTCGAGCAAGTAAAATGAGACTAGTCCAGCATGCTGGACTAGGCTAAGTTAATCATCCTTGTTAGTCCAGCAATACAGACTAACTTAAAGCTAGTCTAGATGTGTACCGTCTGGACTAGCTTAAAGTTAGTCAGGCTGACCAGTTTAGGTTTTCAGTGAAGATCTCCGACTTGGTTTAGCAATGCAAAGGTCGCGGTCTAAAAACAGGAGAATGTAAGCATGATTCCATTTAAATGACCAAAAAACTTCAATTGTATACGTTATAACTAATTGGTCTCCAATTTCATTCAACAATTACGCCGTTAAAGGGCCAAATTTTGAGGCGCTCTGATCTGATGAGCATGAGTACCACTTTAGTATCCGAGCGGTCTCCCCGGGTTAAAAGGACGATTTAATAGCAACTTAATACCGTATTACATTGCAAGATGCGGATAATAACATTAACTTAACATATGGGCAAATTAGAGAGAGACTTATTTGAAAAATGAATCTTAGTAAGCAATTTACTGATAAACACTATGCCTATTTTGAAATTTGATTTCTTATTGTTCAACCATACAGGTTTAATAAGACCAAGAGAGCTTTCTCAAACTGTAAGTGTCGGCCAGCAAGTCACCTTTATTATTGATACTTTCGTTGACTTATCCACTCTCAGATGGAGACATAATGGTGAATTTATTTCATCTCTAGATGGTCAAGTGACATACATGATTGGAAGTGTTCGATTAGCTGATGCTGGAGTGTATGAGTGTCATCAACATGATGAACGCTCAAATGGGGTCCATGCTATCTTTCAACTTATTGTGCAAGGTGAGTAAAGCAATGCCAGTACAAATCTACTGTGCATGGCATGACATCTCACACATGTTGGTGGATAGCGACTGCAGACCAATTATAGACCCCTTTTTATCGTTAAGCTGACACCTAATGATCCCGTTTTTTCACACCCTCTATTCTCAATGTCAATATTTTTCCAAATTTTACACTTAACGATCCCCTATTTTCTGTCCTGGGTCTAATGTCTCTAATTCTTGCATGCCTTCTTCGCAATCCGAAGAGGCCTTAACATTAACTGAAAAACAGATATCTGTTTATTATTTCAGTACCTGGATTTCTGTGGATCATAGTGCAAATTTAACAGCAAATAATCAATTTTCACTCTCAAAGACCTGCATTTTTTTTGGATTCTCATATGAATGACCCCCTTTTTTGACCGAAATCCTACACTGAATGTCCCTTGATTTGCCGCTGAGGTCCGGACATGCCCCAGCAATTTTGAATTAGAGTATTAATTTTATTTTCTTGAATTAAATGCATTTTATTTGTATGTATTCAGTATGCTCAGTGATGTGTGCAATTCGAATGATTTAAAATTAGTAATTATCTCTTTATTCGACAAATTGAGGGAAAACATATTTGACAAAAGTCTCATTAAAAGAATATAAATTAACAGATTACTTAAAACATTGATTGTAGACAAGCATATTTGGGGTGGTTTTTTTCCATATACGAATATATTAATTTTCCATTTTTAGTGTAAATATAAAGATGGTGGTATCTTTTCCAATATGATAATCTTCCACAGCATGTCCATCTGGCAAATGGGACCCACCAAGCTGTGATTCACTCTGTCCAATATGTCTAAACAATGGCATATGTGACGAACGCTCAGGGAGATGTGTTTGTGCACCGGGATTCATGGGAACGAATTGTGAAAAAGGTATTAGTGGCACCTCTTTCTTTTCCTATATCAACATAATCTCCTTCGTTATCATCATTATCTATGCAATCCAAATCATGTAGACCTTACGTAACATCACTTAACATTATTTCTCATAACCGAATAACTTCAAAGAATTAGATTTGTCCGCTTATTCTTTTATTTTATCCATTACAATCAGTAATAGGACGTAACCACTGGGGTCAGGATGGTGCAATATATTGTTCTTCACGCGATGAATTCGCATGCAGAGGACGTTTGTTTTGCCTTCCCCACCCCTATGGATGCTCGTGTCAATCAGGATATAAAGGACTTGATTGTAATGAAGGTATGTAACGTAACACAGGATGGATATCTTTAACCCATGATCATCCCATAGGAGGTACACCGTCCTTACAGGTTAATAACTAGAAACGTTTTTCTCATCAGTACAAGCAACAATTCCGGGAAATGCCGATTTGGTGATTTTAAATATTTATTTTTTCACACACAAAGTGAATGATAAAATTTGACAAAATGACTGCATGAACTTAGTACAGCCTTAATTATCCATGGCAGTGAAACGATAATAGCAATTTGCAAATATTTACAATTTGTGTACCGCCGCGGCAAAAGGGTCCAGTTGTCGACTCCTACATGTTGCTCATTGTAGCATATCTGATGTATACAAATACCATACATTAGATATGCTATAAGGAGCAACATGTACGAGCCGACAACTGGTCCCTTTTGCCGCGGCGGTACACATTTTTTTTTACAATCTTATAGACTCACCAGGTATACACTGTATGCAGCTCCCCGAGAAGGAGCATTCGCACAGGGTACCAACGGCTTTACATGACTTCTGAACCACGGAGCAATTAGAGTATACAAATACTACATGGTTAGAGGTGAAGTAGGTGAAATCTATCTATCCCGAAGTACTAGCTATGTGACCATTATCCTGAGGCCGCAGTCCAAGGGATAATGGTCTAATAGCCAGTACCGAGGGATCGATAGATGCTCTGCTTCACCGAAATAACCATATAGTATTTGCTTTATTATACCTCACTGTGACTCTGGGGATGAGGTTGTAGGAAAAGTAGTAAAAACTACCACACGGGAAATAGTCTGCTCTTGTTAGCGACCGGCCAATTAATGAGGTATTATAATAATACAGTTTCTTGCCCACAGAAACAAGGAGGCATGGTCTGACCGGCTGAGTGCCGCCACCGGGGCTCGAACCCACAACCTCTGTATTACGAGTCCACTGCTCTAACCGCTCAACCACGCTCCTCTCTTGTCACATTTATGTCTAAAATGTCAAAACTATGCCATTGCAACCAAACTGTTATTGATAATCTAGGAAGAATTTAGTCCTTCTCTGAATAAAAGCGATTTAAAAAGACGCAATAAATGAATCGGATAAAAACTGGATTGGGAAAGAACACTTGATTTTGTTTTTATGACTTCAAGTTCATCACCAGTAATCCTCAAAGATATCAGAACATTTATAATTGGAGTTTCAATGCTGAGATGTCTCCAAAAGACGCTTCTGAAAACAGTGATACATGCTACCAGCGGTGCGAAGATGCTAGACATATATACAGAACAAAATGTGAAAACAAAATCTTTTGTTTTAGACGAATCTTATGGTATCAAATTTTTCCCCATAGACTTAACTGGTGGCAAAACTGTCCAACTCGTTTGTTTGGAACCAAAACGCACGTGTTGGGTGATTTACATAAATTATGACGTCACTACTTCCCTGTCGTATAATCTTCTGAATATTCCCCATTGTGTGTGCGTATCCTAGATAGTAGGGGAGGGTGGGGCAAGTTGGCCCTCGTGGCGGGTTGGTGCACCTTGTGTTTCTGCTCACGTGACCTCGGGAGAAATATGCCACTGGTGATTTTTGGTTATGCATAAAGCATTAAACTTACCATAAAATGTTCAAGACCGAACTAAGCTCTTTGTGTGAGTTATCAGTAAAACGAGTTTTGAGTTACCTTAATAATATTTTTTTAGCAAAGTATATTACTTCGCTGGTTCAAGTTATTATTATTGATTACGAGGTAAGATCAAATCCTATTTATTCTTTGTTTTGTTGGTTTACCACGAGGTTAAGTCAAAACTGGGAGTATGTGGCATATTACCCCGATACCACACAGGGTAAGTTGGCCCTGTTGCGAACTTGCCCAAGGTGGTACGCTTACTTACTCAGACTGGATCACAGTAACTTTTATGACGTTCAAACACGATTTTATTCTAAACAAGTAAATAGAACAGTTTACATTGGCTACCAGTCAAGCAACGTATTAGCTACAAGTTACTGATGTATGTTTTTAAATGTATTCATTCCACCGCTCCAAGTTATCTTGTTGAACTCATTTATCTTCTGAGAAGTCAATCAACGCATGAATACAGGGCTCGGCTTCGTTCCTCTTCAGATCTCACCCGTCTTTCTATTCCCAGATCTTTTAAGACCGCTGGCGATTCTTCATTCATTGTTTGTGCTCCTCGGTTGTGGAACGAGCTTCCTATTGATCTGAAAGAGGCAACATACATCCCTGTGTTCAAGCGGCTGCTTAAAACACACTTGTTTCCTGTGTAGATTTGCTTGTATTTTTCCATTTGTTTTTTATCCTTTTTCTGTGTTTATTTCTTATTGAAAGGCGCTCTGGTCTTTGTAGGGCGCCATATAAGAAGTTGGTAATAATAAAAAAAAAATAGATGCGCATAACAAGACGCAAGAAGTCTTTTTCACAAGACGTAAAGGATACATGTGACCTATATTGCATTTATTGCATGTTTACTGCAGGTGAAGCATTTTTAGCTTCGAAACTACGAGTGTTTTGGAGTATGAGATTGCGTAAATTTTAAAGCCAAAACAACTATAACTACATTAACCATTCACAAGACATTTGTCTGTCTATATTCCAATGCGTAATTTTCTTAAAACACTGTGGGCCACAACATATGTTTTTAAAAGATCGATATTGTTTTAATGTATTATGACATTTCATCCTAAAAGGACATTTTTGTGTGCAGCACATTCTCGTGCTTCACTTAAAATAAACATTATGTATGAAATGTGTCACAATAAAGTGAGTATGACTCTTTTTTGTAAATGGGGCCAACTTACCCCACTGGATGGGCCAACTTACCCCGCATGCAGGGTAAGTTAGCCCTTTTGACAACATTTTTTATTTTCTTAATTATTTAAATAATACCGCAGAATCTTTACGCAACACATAGTTCGGGTATATATCTGTCTTGTGTAAACAGCTTCGAGACCTTATCATGTCCAATTCAGGGGCGTTTGAACAAAAAGGGGGCCAACTTGCCCCACCGTTCCCTGTTTTTGAAAGACCCAAACCAAACCAAAGAAAAATACGTTCAAATTAGTTTATGAATTTAAAGCAATACTATAAGATTTTGATAAAGTGGTTTACAGTAAAAACAGCATTACATGAAGTAATGTGCCTATCTGAAAGCGTTTTCAAGTGTATTTTGTCAAAAAAAAATTTGCCACCGAAAAATTGATAAAAACACATGCATGCTTTCATATACTTGTACATGTAAAATTACATTCGGGATCCGGAAATTAATTCAACAATTGGTCATGACAGGAAAGGTAAGCATATTTAGACCAAATTATTTGGAGGGTATTAACATTTACCCAAAACAAACCCAATAAGCTAAAAAAAAGTCCCAATAAGCTAAAAAAAAATCAAAAGTCATAGGTGACAGGGGCGCTTTATTTTTAACACTTTATAGTATTGCTTTGAATGTAAGGGACCTGATTGTATCAAAAACCAACGGCTCATTCCAGTGAAAGCTAAACCTTTTTCGATTTCAAGCAAAAAATCAGCTTTTTTATTCGACCATATGAGCAGTTTTTTCAGTCATACGTTTATTACTCGGTATGTGAAAAGTATTTTCTAATCAGAAATTTTGAATTTTTTCTACCCGTGCATTAATGAGCACATGTTTTCATTCAAAAATGTCACAAACGTTACCAAAAAGTTACACCAAAATGTCACAAACGTTACCAGACGTTACCAAACAAAACATTGCATTTAAAGAAATCCTGACGATAGAATTTCCTACCACTTTTATGAACTATTTGTAAATATGTTACCAATCATCTGTTAAAAGCGCAATGACAAATTCGATAACATGTCAGAGAAATTTTACTTTGAAGTCATTTGGAGCAAAAAAACATTTCCGTGCGAGGTCACAAACGTTACCGAACTTTATTCAGTATTTTGGAAATTATTTTAATCTTTAAACCTGCATGTCTTGATCCCACCAGTGAGCACCAGTATCAACAACAAACTCGTTGATATAATGTTTATGCTAGGTTCTGTGGCTATTTAAAAGTGAAATTTTCCAATTTTTCGGTCACAAACGTTACTTTGGAATCACCCAATACAGTCTCTTAAGCTTCATTAATTCAATGCGCCATAAGCATTTCCGAACACCAGATTCAACTACTTTCGAGCAAAACACATTATAAAATGGCTCTGTCGATATTATTAGATCATCAAGGACGGAGAATCGAACTAAGATTCAGATAAATCATCTTGGATGGAGCCTTGTAAGTCAAATTCTTACTGTCATTCCTTGCCAAAACTGATACCTGACTTAAAACCATGTCCAATCAATCTATTGATCATGTTGATTCTCTGCAGTACCTTGATGAAATCCTAAGAGTTTAGATACAAATTTGCAAATATGCCAAAATCCTGTTTCAAGCAATGTTCTTCATAGTATTTCAATATTATTCATTTTATCTATTTATTTATAACATTCGGCTGAAAGCCAAGTGTAACTCATATTTTATCTTGTCAAATCAGATTGTTCTCCTGGCACATTCGGAGCAGGTTGCCGTTCTCATTGTCACTGCAAATCAGGTGTATGGTGTGCTTCAGATACCGGTGTGTGTCCTGGAGAGTGTGAAGACGGGTGGTCTGGTGTCAACTGCCAACGTAAGTATAGCTTAGTATAATCAGGTGTATCACGTGCTCCAGATACTGGTGTGCGTCCTGTAGAGTGTGAAGACAGGGGTCTGGTGTCAACTGCCAACGTAAGTATAGCTTAATATAAATCAGGTGTATCATGTGCTCCAGATACTGGTGTGCGTCCTTGAGAGTGTGAAGACGGGTGGTCTGGTGTCAACTGCCGCCGTAAGTATAGCGTCATATAAATCAGGTGAAGACGGGTGGTCTGGTGTCAACTGTCAATGTAAGTATAGCGTAATATAAATCAGGTGTGCCATGTGCTTTTAGGTACCGGTGTGTGTCCTGAAGAGTGTGGATATGGAAGGTATGGTGTCAACTGTCAACCTCGGTGCTCCAAATCAGTCAGATTCTTAAAACACAACTTCTATTGTTTTAACGGATCATTATCGCATTCTTAAAGACGTTTCTGGCAAATGAAATCAAGAGTCAAGGCTAATGTATTATTTATCTTTATGTATGCCAAAATTGTATGGTGTGACCAATGCAAGCAGACAAAAAACCAATCATGATATACCACCAACAAGGTATTCTCTCGAGGGACAGGAGTCGTAAAAATGTTAAAGCACGATTTTAGTTTGAAGTAACCAAACTATATAAACATAGGTCAGATCGATTACATCTTACTCGGCGATTAAATGTTTTTGGGCGGGGAATTCGAATTAATTCTAAGCCACGTGAATAATTTGGACGCGTGTCCTGAAAAATAAATTCCATTATGAACTTCATAGTGTGTAAAACTGATGATTTGATGAGAATCTTCGTATCTAATTCGCATAGTAATATATCATGGTGTATGACTTGTGTATGCAAAGAAAAAAGTACTAAAGTATAAACTGTGTATATTTTATATCATTTTAAATGTTACGAATGTGAATACTTTTACTGATTTTTGATTTAATTGTATGCTATGTTATATTTTATTTTACTTTGCATCTCTACATTTTGTGATCATCACCAATGAACAACAATCAGAAAAATGCTCAGGTAAGCAGACCAGATTGTGCTTTGATAAAAACTATAATATGGTTCTTGTAAAAAATTGCTGGGAGATTTGCTAAAGCCACGGTGACGTCATGTCTATTAAAATTCGATACAATTGACAATTTTAAAATCCATTCGGAAATCTTCGGAACGTCCGATCACGTGGCCGTTTTATCAACCAATTACGTACAAGCTCACTAGCTTTTCAGTAAGCATCCGCTAATTATTCAATATCTATATTCTTATTTACATTACAATGCATATTTGAGGGGAAGATATATATATTTTATATGATCAATAGGGATCGTATAAATAATCTCAAAATATATGGAGTAGTTATCGATCTCCCATCATCAAACCTGCGTTATTATTAGAAAATGCATTGGAAGCTATTGGAAATATTTAAAGAGCGAATACTTATCGCACCATACATATTATTGCCCATGAAAAGTAAAAACGACCCTAAGCATTTGCCGAAAGTGGGGAAAAAATAGGGGAATAAGCAAACAATTTGGAAAAGTTGTGTTTTGAAGAACTTTTTGAATGTGGCAGTGGAATTTAAACACCTGATTATGACAGGTAATTATTCCAAAATTGAGGGGCACATGCAGAGAGGGCTCTGCCACCATATATTTTACGAGACCTGAGAAAAGTATATCGTAGAATATGAACATTTGAACTAGAGAGTGGTATTGGAGGCGGGGTTTTTTTCGGGGATTTTTTTAATTAAAAGGGGAAGTGTGGTTTCTGGAATGATAAGCTTGGGACTTCTGATTTGGATGCGTTTTTCACAAAAAGTTACTTAAAAAAAGGAGAAGGGTAGTTTCTGCGATGATAATCCTGACACGTTTAAAAGCGAAATAACCTTCGGAGAAGGTTGCCGTTCTCAATGTCACTGTCACCTTTGTTATACGGAGCAATTTTCACAAACATATCAAAAATCGGCATTTGTACGGAAATCATAGGCAAAAATTCAAATTTTCTATCAAAATCGTAGAGATTTCCGATTTTCATGCGGTTTTTTGATAAATATTGTAGAAAATTACTAGTTTTACTTAAATACCAAATTTAAAATTCAGTTATGGTGGCATTTCATGAGGTGGGTCAAAAATGAGTTACATGGTCAAAATGGTTAAAAAATCTACTTTTTGATATGATGTTAATATTATTGACCTCTTTCAATTCAAGTAACTTTTTTTGCCAAATATCCCTTTTGTTTTGGCAAGATGATCTAATTAATGGTTAATTACTCGATAGACGGCAATGCAAACTGTAATTTTGAAACACGTTTTTCTTACAATTGC
>JXSR01S004149.1:44243-60307 GCA_000969725.1 Ophiothrix spiculata
TGCTAATTGATTCAAGATTAGCCACTTACCCCACAAATATTCTGTATATGATTTTATAGCAAATATATAATTTAAAAAGACAAACAAGACAACATTATCTATTTTCTCATCCAAATTGGTATCTGAAAGTCCATTTGTTCTCCAACTCCTGATTATAGCCATATCAATAAAAAGTCTTGGGACACTTAGTCTACTGCTTATTATTAGATCTAGATTACAGCCCTATGTGAAAATTTTATCTGTGTATAATAATATGATTGAAAGATGAAACTATATGGATCACAGCATACGGGGGCGACTAAAAATTTCTGGAGTCCAAGAGTTTGCTCTAAGGCCACAGAATACGATCTGGTGGTCATACGGTGATGAAAGACGAACTCTCTAAATTCTGAAGATTGAAAAAGTCAATCGTGCTTGGAGTGACTCTTCGGGTCAATCGAAAAGATTGACAATTCAATCTACCAAAGGCGAAAATCGCTCTTTTTCAGTCATACAAATAAAATTTCAAACTTAAAAGAGTGAATTTGCTGTCTGCAAAGGGTGACATTTCAATCTATTCACCGATCTGAAAAAATTCGGACTAGCGAACCCTCAGGTTTAGGAAAATACGCTTTCGCACTGGCGAATCTTATTTCATTTGCGGACTAGCGAACCTAATTTCATTTTCGGACCAGCGAACTCTTTCTTTGAGCTGTTACCAAGGCATTAGTTGTCACCATCGTTTTCATTGTGACGGTTAATCGCGTGTATAACTTTCAATTTATGCAAGGCCTGGTACCAAAAAAAGAAAAAATTAAGAACAAAATATTCAAAACCTAGCATTTTGCTTCAGATTTTATGTTATGTGATTTTAAGATAAGTTTATGCTATCTTAAATCATTTAACATTTAATTTTATTCTTTAGTATTTTACATACGTTTTCAATAAGATTATCGTCGTTTAAAGACATTTAAATACGCGACAGAACTGTTCGTTAAATCCCATTTTACACTTTATTTGTCCCGAAGTGGATTTGAACACCAAAGCCCGATGATTCATTAGTCTTTTGCCACGCGTTTGCGGATCTACTCCCACAAGTATCCTGTGCATTATTTGCTGGCAAACATAAAAAGATTTACTAGTGTGTTGAATGCTTGTTTACCAAGGTAACGTTGACTATTTTATCATCAAAAGGATACCTCTAAGGCATTTGTCCTGCAACTGTGATTTCAAACTCCTGATTTAAAAGTCAAAAGTGTTGGAAGAGTTGCCCTTTTGCCTATCTAATATTCTATAAGATCTAGATTTTTTTAGCCTAAGGTGAATATTTCAAAATGTGTCAGTGTCTTTGATTATTATCAACAAATCTTAATGAATGTCAAATTAGAAAGGGAAAAATATCAGGCATTAATCGAATTAATAGAGAGATTGCAAAAACAAACGGTAACCTTAACTGTAAAATTCTTAACGTTTAACGTTTCGGTATTCACTAACGCTGTTCAAAAAGCTAGTCTTAGGAATTGATTACAGTTATATATACATCTATCTATCTATCTATCTATGTCGACCGCGGTCGGAAGCCATGATGAATTTTCTCCACTGCTGTCTGTTTAGCATAAGTTTGAGAAGTTCGTTTTGATCAATGCCAGCATCCTGTGTAAGAAGTACTGGGTAGGTCAGCCTTGGTCTTCCCTGTGCACGTGTCCCTTGGGTAGGCGTCCAGAACACTAGTTCAGACACTGGTTCCTCAAGCCGTCTAGCACAGTGAGCAGCAAAGTTTAGGCGGCGACCTCTCACTATTTCTGATAGTTTTGATAAATCACCGTATATTACCTCCCTGGTAGGATGATCTCTCCAGTTGAGGTTTTGAACCATTATTAATAGTCTGGTGTAGCACCCATCTAACCTGGCTTCAAGTCTTTCTGTCAGTGTCCACCCTTCTTAGCCATACAACAGAATACTTTCTACGGCTGCACGGAAGAAGCTGATCTTTAACAAGTCTGGTAGATTGGATTTCCAGAGAAGGCGCATTTTGTTACAAGCTTTCCATGCGAGGGCTTTTCGTACATGAAAATCCTTTTCTGACTCATCTACCCAAGAGCCCAGGTATTGAAAGTCTTGGACCTGGTCTAGTTGACTTCCCTCTATTGTGGACAGTGCAACATTAGTCTTGATGTTATATGCCATGAATTTGGTTTTTGAAGCATTCATCATAAGACCAACAATTGCAGCAGCATCCTCAACTCTGGTCAGCAGTTATTGAGCTTGTTGTAATGTGTCGGATAACAAGGCAATGTCATCTGCGAAATCTATGTCGGTTATGACTTCTGCAGGGTGCCTTCGACTTCTTCGAGTTGTTACTGTAAAGCCCAGCATGTCCTTGTCTTCTCTACATAAGTCTACTTTATATTCCTTTACTTAACGCTATTTCCGAGTTAAACAGCTATATCAATGCCTACATTTATCGTTTGCATTCTTTCTGAGTGAAATCACAACGGTACTTACAATGAAAAGTATGATTGAATTTTGTTAATGATAGAATTTTGCATTTTGATTGTTGGCACTAGACTTTACTACTAGGTATCTATTGCTAGTATTGTTTGCTATATGCCAAGAAATATCAAAAAATTTGATTGTAAACCATTTTTTAATTTTGCATTGATCTGCAGGAAAGGTCATTTTTAAAGTTTTTATGATCGGTTACATGTATTACCTGTTCAATTTAATAAACCAGAGGGTTGAATCTGCCATCAAATTTTATATATTTTATATAATCGCTAACACTTTTAAATTATGCAACTATCTCGATTTGGGTGATGATGTTGAACTTGCCAATTGCTCCTTTTTGTCACTCTTCTTGATCTTCTTCCTTCGCTGGGATATAGAGTCAAATGTAATTTGTCTACGAACAATGAATGAATGATACGTAAAATAGAAGATTTCAATTCTGTATCCGCACCTGCTCACCTGCAATCAATCATGTAATGTTCAGCCACTAAATCTTACAATTTAGCTATAGTGCTTGTATTAAAATAAAGTAAAATATTATTAATTTTCAAAGTTTCATCATTTTTTCAACCACAAATTGTTCATCTTACATCATGCTTAGACTTCACAAAAGGGCACTTTAACAATTTCCCGATTTTCAATACCCTCAAGTTAAAGCAAATTGCGTTTGATAAAATAATAGTTTCCAAAATTGACCACTTTTTTCCAAATTTGTTTCATTGACCCATGAGTACGGAAAGTCACTAAAGTAACGATCACTGTTTTCTCATATCAAAATTGATACCTGTAAGGCATTTGTGCAACTGCTGATTGCACATGTAAGCTCATCAGTCAATTGTCGTAGAACAAGGTGACTTTTACTTATTACTTAAACTAGATTTGAGCCATAGGTGGAATCTTCAAAATGTTGGCATAGTCCTTGGGCATTCTCTATCAGTCTAATTACATTACAAGAGAGAAGTAGCAAGTCATGGCCCGAATTATCACTTTAAAAATCACAAACGATGTCCTGTCTATTTTGATAAGTTTTCCTTGCTTCTTGTCCTAAATTAAAATGTCGGTGTTTGAATTTCAATGATACAAAAACCATGTGGTTTTAATTGTTAAAGTTCTTTAAAACGCAAGAGCATAATATTTATATTCTATCAATTTTGTATACCACTTTCAGTACTTCAGTTAGATCAGCAAAACTGCTTGCCTGGAATTAATTTCTACTATACGGTATAAGTATTCTGAACATGCTTGTTGCAAGCATACCGTGTAGTAACTAAATGCATCGTAGATATGATTCATACATTAGTAAAGGAATGCATTTATTTAGTCCTACAATTGATCCATAATTCTTTAAGTAAGTAACAAAATGATAATTCAGCTTTCAAACTTTTATCTATAAACTGACACGTTGTTCACGGTGAAATGACAACTGTCAAGATTAACAAAACATAAATTATTCAAAGACTTTACAAAAGGGGCTTCAAGATTTCCTGATTCAGTTTAAGTATCTCAAGTTGAATAATGTTTAATTAAATTGAGTACTTATTCAACACTTGTTGATATATAGTGATACTTTTATGATCTTGGAATATGTATTTTTTTAAATTTCCCTCTATACGCATGTGAAATAAAAACAAAACAAACAACAACATGTGTTTGAGTGGTTTCTTTAAAATGTCTTCTGGTGAAGTATCTCAAGTTGATTTAAAGTTTGTTTTTAATTATTTACTTATTAGAGACTTGTTTAATAGATTTTTACGTGAACCTATTGTGTGAAATATTTATAATTACAAAACATTTAGACGAAGTCTAAAGTCAGTTCAAGTCAGTTTAATCTCTTATATTTACAATAGAAAATGGGTTTGTTCACGACACACAATTTTCAACTCAGTAGTACCGAATGGTACATTAACTCCAAAAGAACAAGCCAGAAATGCCTCTAATGCATAAAATCGTTGAAAATATCAGGCATCATCATCATCATCATATACAAAGCAACCAAGCATCTTGTCAAACCATGTTCTGTCACTCTTAATCATTAGTGTAAGAGAGTTTGTTCTCCATATACCAGATTTTAATGAGAAATTTAGTTAGGCCCTACTTTATGTTTGTGCACAAGTTCATTGTATGTAACCAACTGGTTTAAGGTTTCTGTCGACATCCTTATGTCGACATAGATGTCGACATAAAGCATATCTCGACATGTCGATATGAAATCTCATTTGTCGAAAAAAATGGGCAAATAAAATTTCATTAAATTTACGTTTAATTGTCAGTAATGGCTGTTTATTAACAGTTGAGCTTTACAAATGTTGAATAGATACTTTAATACTTATTAGTTGTTCGTCATTTAGAATCAGTTCATCATTATTGCGATGGCTTACAACAAAAAAGTTACAAAATATCAATTTTACATCATCAATATTATTGCACGCAGAAAAAAACCTAGCACATGACTATTATAGGTAAGTCTATGTCTAACACGGGTCATTAAGCTTATCCAAATAATTTCGTTTTTCCTGCAAAAAACAACTCTTTGATATCAAATTTATGTCGACACATATGTCGACGTCGACAACAAATTATTGCAACATGTCGACATGAAAAAACAGTCTCGACAGAAACCTTAAACTGGTTACTGGTGGAATCGATAAATAATTTACGTGACGCATTGGTGATTGCGCGAATGCTTGTAACGCGTTGTTAAACGCGGGGCGAAACGCAGAGGTCGCGCATGTAAACAACGCCATTTTGTCAACCTCTTCACCAAAGCCTTCCAATCACGAACGTTTGCCGTGTAGTTTGATAGGGCGAGTGAGCTGTCAAGTTGTGTAATTCTACTGGTCAAAATTTTGACTAATTTTGATCAGCCAATACCTGCGGTGATGGGCAGTCTGAACCATATAGTGAAGCGCCCACATCGAGGGTACCAGCGTAGGTTAAGACTAGCATGTGACTTTGTTGTATGCACCAGTGGCAAGCAACTACATCTCTGTTCATTCATTTTTTTGCATTCTTAGTGAAACACATGCAAAGACTGTGATTCTGCAAATCAACTTCTTGCAGTTTCACGACCTTTATACTTGATTCAGAACAAATTTCATTTGACGAATATGATCCAAAGTATGAAAAATGTATATCTTTTTCTGAAGACTAAGGCCGTGTTCACACATAATAGTCATGACTAGTCATGACTTAGCAGTTGCGGTCACACTTGGACACGACTTGTGCGTTAAAACTTGTTGCTCGTCACTTTTGGTCACGAGCGAGACACTTTCTATAATTGCGTTCACACTGAGAATTTGCTCATGAGCAAGCATATAGTCATGACCAAATTCTTATGTATGAACATGCCCTAAGAGTAACATTTTCGGCTGGTTAGATATGAATAGTCATATTGCAATTATGACCTATTATGGCTCATTTACATTTCTGCTATGGCGCCAAACTCTAAAGCAAACTGTTTGTAAAGTGCTGCTCTGACCGCAATTGAGGGTATTTGTTTTATCAGTTATACTCCGTAAAACCTAAAAGTGCAAATCAAAATTACAAACCGCATTTCAGTTGCACATCCTGCGTTATATTACTGTACTTATACATTTTTAAATAACGTCATTTTACTTGCCCAATGGCCTAATTTAATTAATAATAGTTAAAAATGCACTAACAGAATGCTATAACCGTGAATGCAAGCAATAGGTTAATGCGCGTATTGGCTTGCGTGTCAAAGTTTGTTGCGCGCGTAAGTTCGTGCGTGAAAGTGACGCGGCTTTAAATTACGCAGCAAACACGTAAATAGTCTTTCAAAACCCGTAAATAGTCTTTTCAAACCCGTAAATAGTCTTTTCAAAAGAACTATTTACGGGTTTTTCTCATGATGGTTGAAACTATTTGGAAATAATGTCATAGGGTATCAACACGCTTAAATTTATTAATACAGTATATAATTTCAAACATCTAGAGAAAAACCCGTAAATAGTTCTTTTGAAAAGACTATTTACGGGTTTTAAAAAGACTATTTACGGGTTTAGAAAGACCATTTACGGGTTTTCTGCGCAATGTATGCCGCGTCACTTTCACGCACGGACTTACGCGCGCAACAAACTTAGACACGCAAGCCAATGCGCGTATTAACCTATTTTTATATTAAATTGGGCCATTTGGCAAGTAAAAATTATATCATTTAACATTTATAAATACAGTATATAAAACAAATATATACTGACATTTTCAGATCTCTGGATTAAAACTATGGTCGTTCAGTGACTAAAATTTACCTATTTTAGTGACTTCAAGTCCATAGTTTTAACCAGAGATCTTCAAGTCAGTATATATCTGTATATTACCTGGGGATTCCTGCAGAATTAGGCAAAATCGGTGCGCTGTCATAACAAAAGACAGCATCTACTAACCCTATATCAAACAGTTTTGCCCTTGTACATTTTATAAACTTTGGAATGGATTTAAGTGCAATAGGACTGTGGTTGATACTTGCACCTATTGGGTTTTATCTTTTACAGAAGTAATGCCTTACCTGTCTGCGGCTATGACAAGTAGAGTATTCACCGAGACGAAGAGAGATACAAACTTGATGGTGCCAACCACAGGACACATGATATCTCCAAATACCCAGTCTTGATAAAGGTAATAATAAAGGCTGAACGGGGCACATAGTAAAGCAACCAAAGCATCAGACACGGCTAGGTTTGCAATCAGCAGATTAGTCACAGTTCTCAATCGTGTTTGCGTAAATATGATGAAGCATAAAAGTCCATTGCCTAGTCCACATATTAAGATTATCAAAGAAAATACAATGCCAAGAAATATCTGAGTGCCAGGAGTTAGCGGCAATAATTCACATGGCATTGAAGAATCCCAGTTTGATATTGACCACCAGGTATAGTTGTCATAATCAAATGGTAAAAACGAATAACTCGTTGAAGCATTAACAGTTTCTTGAATTAATACCGTCTCCGTCATGTTAGCAGTCCAGTTACTTTCCATCTTGAATAATTTTTCCAGACTTCTATTTGCAACTTGAATCTATGAAGTAGACGCAACTTATAAGTCAACATTTGCCTAATATCATATTGTGAAAAATGTTGATTGATATTTTCACATCAGACTGGTTATCCAGTACAAAGTCAGAAACATATATCTCCAAGACAACACGGTGGTTTGATATTGTTATTCTTACAAACAGACAATTCTGCGTATTGGATCGTTCTGCTTTTTAAGTCGATTTGTCAACTTGTCATGTTATCAATGCGATGCATGCATATAGTGATGGTTACATACAATCAAATGCCAACGGCTTTATAGTCTAAGAGGGCGAAAACGCAAAGAAGAATCGTGTTTCACTTGGTAGTGATTAAAATCTTTTTGATGTTTTTTTTCCAGACTGCTTTTGGTAGATTGCTCTTGGTTAACAATTTCCTCAGAGATTTGTGGAGTATCAATAAACAGGCAGGTATCCAACATATATATATGAAACGGATGACGACATGTTTAGATAAACGCCCTCAGTTGTCCTAAATAATCTGAAATATCATCTATCGAATTATAAAAGACTACTTACATAAATTAAATTGAAGGCAAACAACAACAGAAAAGGAGGAAGAGATAATGACGATGGAGAAAATGAAGAAAAGAAAAAAAAGGAGGAGTAGGAAATGAAGAAGAAGGAGGAGGAGGAGACAATAACGGTGATGATGTAAAAGATGATGACGATATACAAGACATGGAAGAGGAATAAAGATGATGATGATGATGACGATGACGACGATGACGATAAGGAGGACGATGATGATGATGATGATGATGATGATGATGATGATGATGATGATGATGAAAAGCATGAGAGGGAGCAGGGTAAGAAGGAGTACGGAGGGCATAGTTGAAGAAGGGGATGAGCATCATGAGGGGAGGATTGGAGAAGAGGCGAGGAAAAGGATGAGGGTAATTAAAATTGCTAATAGCCGGACACGTGTTACAATAATGTAAAAATAATTCGCGTTGTGTTTTTTGTGCGGTGGAAATCAATCAAGGCTTTAGCTTCATTTCCCCTTTTTGCGAGAAGCAAATCTGATGAGCTGTAAGTCATCTTGTTCTTTATATGATCATCACACTCCTCACACGATTAAGGCATCGAAATATTTTGCAAAAATCTAAATTTCCTAAATCTGGAATTTTCTCTATATAGTTGCTAAGAAGTCGGCATTTATTTTCACAACAATAACCAGGAGTCAGGACGGATAAAAACAAATACCCGGTCACTACCCGGATGTCCGCTAGTCCCTCTTATTTTTAGAAGCTCACGTGCAGTTTTCATTATGTATCTTTTAGCGAAGCTTTCAAATATATTTTATGACTTACATTATTCGGAGTATACAAATTAAGAATCTTCAAGGAGGTCCTTGATTATATCAATTAACTAAAATAGATTCATTAAAGCTCATTATTATCTTGGCTACGACGAATAGGTCATTTACGAGGTAGCTTAACATATGAAAACCTACCTATTATAGAGGATTCATATTAATTTAGTCAAAAGAACTGAATCTACGTAAGTCATTATACTTTATTTCTTTAAATTATTTATAGTTGTGTGCCTAAATTCATTCAAATACTACAAAGTGTATCAGAAAGAGCTTGATTCGTGTAATTTGCTTTTCAGAAAATGAGCTAATATTTTCATTTTAGGTTAATGGGTTTTTAATTATAATCGAATTCAGCATGTAAAAAACCCGTTTTATTTAATCTTGATGATACAACTACTATCCCTCGCTAATTTCGTGACCGGGAATGTCATGTTCACTGCAAGGCCTTACTCATGACACACTGTCCCAATTCTTGGCATACATTAAGTATAGTGGATGTAAATTTAATTTAATTTACACAAGTCTCTTTAAAATGACGATAAGAATGTCCTAAAATGGATGTTATTTTAACGATTTTTGGTCAAAATATTCAAAATTGAACATGGCACGCCAACATTTCCTTGTTATAAAAAAAATCCTTAGTCTCAGACTCATTTTGAAGATGTTTTTTTACACAAAATCAATAGTAAAGGCTAATTACTCTATCCACTATGTAAATTGTGATAGTTTGCCATGTTTAAGTATGCAAAATCTCGCAGTGAACATGGCATGCCAACATATCCTTGTTATAAAAAAGCCATAGTCTCAGACTCTTTGCCATAGTAAATATATATATATATGAATCGGAAAAATTGTTTTATCAAGTATCTTGCTACTAGAATATTTAGATTGTCCCAGGAAACCTATTTTATAAAGATACAACTTCATTATCCAAATACTTACTTTTATAACAAATTTGCTTTGAAAGACCTTTTCAGACTTTTTATAACAAAACTTCAATTTCAAGTCGTAGAAATATACTTCAGTTAATTCATAAATTCTCCAGGTAATTGATAAATTTCTTCTAAGCATGTAAGTGAAAATATGCTTTGTAGAGATATCTTCAGAAAATGTCAACGACTCTATACAAACTGCGTATGAGCGTAATGTAAATTGAGGCTTTTTTCTGTACATTTGTGTAGCGAAATATTAAATTAGTATAATGTTTCTTCAACTTGGGAACTCTCAATCTTATCGAGTAGTCGTTTTCGTTTTTGTTAGTTTGCATAATATGTTGTTGTTTGTTTTGTGTTTAGTCATATAACACACGTTTTGATAACATACGGAAAGGTTTTATTGGCAAAAGTGAAAAAATATTCATAAGTCACACTTGAATAAACAGTGTAATTTCCTTTAAAATCATTGAAACTGTCGTCAATACCAAAATGAACAGATTTATATAATGCAGAAATGTCCAGTGAAATTGTCCTGTGTATTAAGGGTAAAGGGGATCCATCTGCTCAGGAAAATGTGAATCCTAACTATTTTTTAATCATGAAAAGATAAATAGTTTCCACTGCCTTTGCGGGGGATTATGGCAGGGGTTAGTCATGCATTACGAAGCGAGGGATCTACCGATGAGCTATCAAGGCAGCGTTGAGATCGTGAACTAAAATCTAAAACATAATACATTAGAATGCCGTATTTTTCTTTTGTTTACATAAATATTGCAATTTTTGCCTCATTGGAATGCTCAATTTGTAAGTTAATTATGCGAATGCGTATATCAGACAAAATGTAGATAATGTAGATACATAAAACAGGCAATTCACATCTTAAACAGGGCGAACTCAGAGTTGTAATTCACGTCCGGATTTTCGAGCAAAACAACGCGGGTTTGTTACATTATCATTCAAAATCAACTCAGCATATTTATTAAAAATTGTTTGTAATTCAATAAGAAGTATCAAGCCCACAATCTGTCAAAATTTGAAACCAGTCGAATTGTTCGAACATCATGAAATTATGAGGTTTCGGCGAAAAAGGGTCAACTTTTTCGAAGTTGTCTTTAGGCGTCATTTTGACCTTGATAACCGAAGTGAAATCACTAGTAAAGTTCCATGTATAAACTAGAGACTCTATTCAATATGTACGCCAAAAATTGTGATATTCTGATATGTGTAAGTAGGTAAAAATTTGCAGTAAACATGACATTCAGCCGAGCGAGACGTTTTTAGGGACTGTAGCCTTAAAAGTATTCAAAGAGTGTAGGAAAGAATTGTCATTTTAGCTGTTACGAAAAGTTTTCAGAAAAATAATTGCGAATATTGTGAACATTGTTTAGACATCTTATATGTTAACTTGGCGTTTTTAACCCAAGAGGTACGTATAAGGTTACTCTGTTTATTTACCTTAAGTATGGATTTACTAGAACACCCTCAAGTGATAATAGATATTCCCTCTACTGTAGGTGTCTTGAGTTACACATACAAATTCAACTTTCGAATTCTTAGAAAATGATGTAGATGTAGAGTTAAGTCTGAAGCGCGCACGAAATATAAACTAAATTGGGTCTTTCTTTGTTTGAAAATTCAATTGCACAAAAAGGATGTTTAATCTCATGTTCTATATTCGTAGCATGTTTACGGTATCATTCAGTCTTTTTTGGCAAGTATGTCTTTTGAGAACCTAATTATGCCCAGAAGGTTAATTTTTCGAATCAAAATTGTGTTCGTATAATGATTAGCATTGCAATCAACTTGGTTGTCAGTAGGCTACGAGAGAGGTAAAGATTTCCTTCATTCAACGGCAGGTATGT
Organism: Ophiothrix spiculata; assembly: GCA_000969725.1. Classification (NCBI taxonomy): domain Eukaryota; kingdom Metazoa; phylum Echinodermata; class Ophiuroidea; order Amphilepidida; family Ophiotrichidae; genus Ophiothrix; species Ophiothrix spiculata. The sequence goes on from JXSR01S004149.1 coordinate 55,902, forward strand.
GTGGTCTGTATGCAGATTTCGATGGCCCATATTTATATAACTTCCTCTAGTTGGCAACCAATAGTCCCTAACACAATAGTTAATCTTACAAGTTAACAACGAGTTTATGAACATAGGCCCAAGTCGTCCTCCCAACTCTTATCCATAACTTGGCAATCATATTTGTTCAATTGAAAGCTAAGCTTAAAAACTTACATTTTTAGCATTACTTTCTTTTGTGTAATTTTATAGATTTTCATGATTTTTTTCCCACTTAATAGGCATTTTAAGTTCATATCTTTTTTTTGGAAATGTTTAAGCAATTTTACAAAGTAAATTTATTCTTTTCTATTATTGCTAAACAATTTTGGAATGTAGGAATGCTTTAAGCATTTTAGAAAACTTTTGTGTTGTATGTGGTTCTGCATGCAAATCAACAATGTTGAAAAAATAATAATTTTATCAATCTCTTTTTTTTTACACCCATATTTGAGAAACAATACGTTTCATTACTTTCATTACATTGCTTTCATTTGATAACGTATGTTAAAACGAAAATGATGCACATTTATAACGTCTTAAATAATCTCCCTGGGTGTCTTTAGCCCTAAGAGTGTGGAAATCTTGTAATGTATACCTCTCTTGATAACATGTAAAACGTAATGTTTGCGTAAGTATGTAGAAAAAGTGATGAAATCTCACGAACACAGATGTGCCCAGACCATATTTTGATTCATCTAACAAGCAATATTCGTAACGCCTCAAGGATGTAACATAGAGCGCATTCCAAGGAATGATAATAACTACGGAAAATGCACTTAAAAGACCACGAGAATGTCAATTGATGCATTAGCTCAGTACGTTAGTTTATTTCAACCAATCTATCCTTTTTTGTTTCCTTAAATCAAAACATAAAAATGTATAAGTGTGCACTTGTTAAGACCTGTCCACAACTAGAAACAGATTAAAGTTTGAGAAAGCAAAATAATACTAAGAGTTTAATGTGACCTCAATTCAAAAAACAGGTTAGGTGTTTTGTTATTCTAAGAATTACTATAAAGGGGCAATTTATTAAAAGACCCAAGTTTTTTTTTTTTTATATAGCATTTGCGTTTTAATTAGAATACAATCAGATAATGAATTATCTTAGTTCAAAACAAATACGTTCGTTGTAATCAGGAGAAAATAATCATGCAAATAGAATGAGCAAACCTTACACAAACATGTGTCTGTTTGCATTAATATCATACTTTGAGTGGGTTCCTTGAAGAAGAGGAACGTTAATTATTTATTATTATTAATTGACCTCCTCGAAGATGCAAAACATTGATAAATTATTAGTTTTAATTGACTTCTTCAAAAAAGAGCGACATTGATTAAACATTCTCTTTAACGGACTTCCTCGAAGAAGAGCAACGTCGGCTAGCTGAATTGACATACCGTATACATGTATTATGATTCATTATATGAAATTAGGAACATTTGTTTGCAGAAAATATTATTCGAATTTTACCTCTCAATCAAACAGAATCCACTGGCATTTTAGTTTTAAAACTGACCAAACTTCTCATCTCCAAAGTTAAGGTCAGGGTTAGTGTTTGGGTTAGGGTTAGGGATAGGTTCAGTTTAGAATTTGGGCTAGGATCTAGTAGGCTTGGAATCTAGGGTTAGGTTATATACTTTTTTCTGTTTCTCGTATATACGGTTTCTTTACGAAAATACGATTTGACTCCTTACATACAAATTGCAAGCCGATCTTTTAAAAGATCACTTTAATATTCACATGTTACTACTTGTCAAAACAATCGGATTAATTGGTCAGATACTAACTGGGGCTCTCCACACGGAAGCGTCAAATGTAGATACATACATACATACATACATACATACATATTAGCATTTATAAAGCGCTGCTACATCTAGAACGAAGCGCATATGAAAAAAGGCAAAAACTATAATACAAAGAAACAAAAAGCAGAACTAAGTTGATGGAAAAGGTTGACGCTTCAAGACCTTCTTGAATGAAGCAACAGAATTACATTCTCTCATGCTAGCTGGGAGCAATAAACGAGAATGTCCTGCGTTCAACCGACTTAAGAGTCTTGATGGTATTATACTCAGTAAGGCGAGTGACTTCTAATGCTGAGCGCAGACTTGCTCTACCAGGTTGATAAAGGGAGATGCAATCACACAGGTATTCAGGTGCAATGCCATTGAGGCAATTGTAAACAATGCATAAAATCTTGAAAGTGATTCTTTCTTCAATGGGGATCCAATGAAGTTGTTGTAAGCACCAGCTAGCATGATCTTATTTCAGGGCTTTACATATCAACTTCGCAGCCCAGTTCTGGATACGCTGAAGTTTGTTGAGATCAGACTTATTACAACCAAGCAGGAGACCATTACCATAGTCCATCCTGGACAAAAATAAGTGCCAGAACAACCAGATGACACGTGCTGTGATCCATAAATCTGCGTATCCGAGATATGTTGCGAAGCTGATATGTAAATGAATGTAGATTTCCGAAGTGCAGATTGTGCTCACACGGTCGCGTGTCAACCTGACTTTGCTCCAGTTAGGCGTATTAACACGCTGGGGTGCGCGTGTGCGCGGAATTATTGCAACTACGCGTATGTACACGCGCAGTCACTTACGCTCGTGTGATTATTTGCTGCAGTCTAGTTTAATCTACGTGCATCTAGATGTGCGAAGTACAGATTGATTTGTCCACGTGGAGAGCCCTAGAATGAATAATGCGCTCAGCGTATCGTGTAGTGCGTAATGTAATTCCACTCTAGCCGTAATGACCCTGTTAATGACCTCATTATGCAAATTCTATTTTCCAAGTCTCGCCAATCGAGAAAAAAATATGGTTGCGAGATTTTGTTTTTTTAAACGTGACCTGCTGAAAAGGCTGACTTTGAACCCGTATTATCTGAAAACGGTAAAAGCAAATGCAAATTGGGAACAGGGGTATAAAAATGTGGAGTTTTTCCAATACAATGCATGTAAATTTGTCTTCTGTTGATAAAAAAAGAAGAATTTTACGATTTTGAGACTTTTTAAGCAACCAAATTTGAACCTCTACATCAACCTTGTTTTAGAAGATAAAACGCCGTCAGTTGGATCGATTCTGCTAGTAAAAGTATAAAAACTCAGATTGATTAAATTTGAAATATATATTTTGCCTGTGAGGCCTGTAAAGTGAAGAATTAACGAGAGGAAAAATATACGTTGATGTGATGTAGAAAGGTACCTAATATCGGCACTTCGTACTTGCCTACAATTTGCATTGCATAGCTGGGCATCAAAATTTCGATAAGTACTGCCTTTGGTCACAACGGGTCATCCTCTGACGACAGAAACCGTGCGCCATGATAGAAAGTGAGAATTATCGTATTTTTTTTATCATGTGTCAGAGAGGTAAACAAAAGCAACCGTTCCATCAATTTTGTTTTAGCACATTTTAACGCAAGATTGTCACAGTACTTAAAGTAAAAGGTCTAAATTTTGCTATAAACGTATCGGCATAAATATATATTTTACACTGAATTAATATTTTTAGAGAAAATCACCGGCATACCTTGAAGGTTCATCGCGTGAAATAATTTGCCCGTAAAATTGCATTAAATGTCACACATATTTCGACAAATGTAGTTACATTACATTTACACAATATTTATACATAAATATACAACATGTTGTGTTTTATATTTTTAGATCTATATATTCGATTTTACAGGGCTTTTAAAAATATTTTTCTGACTCATTAATATTAATGTTTTAACATCAAGAGCACGGCCGATTAAAAATTTCACTGCTTAAAATCGTAGAGGGGAAAGGGAAATTATGCGACCTGCAGTATGATTGATTCCTAATAACACGTACACTCTTAGAACGCCAGGATCAAATATATGAGTAGTTTTCCGGATCACTTTATTTTGATCCTTTAAGGATCATTTTTGATCAATTGTTGGATCGTTTTGATCCGGTTCCAGATAGATATCAACAAACGGATCAAGTTTACCTTGATCAACTGTGATCCGATTTCCGGATCAATTACCCAGATAACACCAATATCGGTTTTCGATCGCCAATCTTGGCAGTGGCATTATCTTACTAAGCAATATTGGGCTAATCTTTGCCCTCTATGGGGATTTTGTTATTGGCATCACATTGGCAACCTAAATTGGTTCAATATTGGTACAAAATGTTGGTAGGATATCATAATGCCATCGTTAAGATTAAACACCACAGAAAATATATAAACTATATTATACTCCATGATACTACACCTCGCTCTATGGCAATTCCACAATTTGAGACACTTTAATCCATTTCAGCATCATTTTGACAGAAATATTTGATCCTGGAGAAGGAACATTTTATTCAGTTTGATCCTGAAGTAGGATCACAAGCAACATTT
>JXSR01S004151.1:22192-33004 GCA_000969725.1 Ophiothrix spiculata
GAAATCAATACAGGATCTTACAGCAAAACTTAGAACATTTCTTGGTAGGTTGTAAATCATGGATCTCCATGTGAGGTCTGATCTTTCTGCCTCAATGAGTTTCAGCATATTACCCTGGACGACTAAGGGTTGAATGTAGTCTCTCCATTGCTCGAAATTGGTATCTTTGAGAATCTGTTTGATGTAACCTTTTACCGCCTCCCATTTTTGTTTGGGCGAAACGGAAGCTATGGAAGCTTTAGCTTTTTGGAAGATTTTATTCCATTGCTTGCTACCGAATTTGTTCATTTTTTTCGCTTCCATTGAGATTCTCTCAAGATTTTACAGTGAAGAGCATGAACAACCCTGTCGTCTCCCTTCACAAGGCCCCTGGCATAGGACATTGTATGGGCTTCAAGGTAAGTATCTGAAAATTTGGGGATGGAGAGACCATTAGGACTATGAATAAAAGCAGGTGTTGTGCCAGTGATTGATAGACCAAGCCAGGTTTTGATACCATTGGTATGGATATGGTCCAGATTAACAAGTTGTGTATCTGTCAACTCATGCACAGTACATAAATATCTTAATGCTGGCAGAGAATATTGAATGTACACCCGCAGTTTGAATTCGTCCCTTACTTGACTCATATTGATGTTGTTAATATGCTCCTTAACTTTGTTTTGAATAATATCGTACACATCTTTACCTTTAAAGCCATGAGTAATATTCATACCCAGGTGCTTTAAAGTTTCTATTATTTACACTATTTACCTATAACTCGCAGTACTGATATGCATATTTCTATCGTTTGCGGAAATCTGAACTCAGAACGAGAACAATGGTATTCCTAGCAAACACAAACCGTGTCGGAAACGTTTTTCAATCGTTCTGTACTGAATCGGTTACATAAACCTTTCTTGGGACGTTTTATTGTTATTTGAACATCATAACAAGGTATCGTCTAGCTCTGTCTTCATCTCAAGACAAACAAGAAGTAACTTCTTGCTCCAAATATTCTTCATATGTAGAAGCATTAAAAATAATGTGCACATGTTTTGATCATCAAAACCTGTCAATTTCCACTTACGTAATATATACAGAATCCGCCGTTTCATTACCGTTGATAGCTGCTGCCACCTCGTCCGGTCACTGGTTTTACCTCGCCTGGACTATTCAAATTCGTTGCTTCATGGTTTTTCGGCTAAAGACTATAAGAAATTACAAACCTTACAGAACCGGGCCGCCAGAACCATTTTTCGTGCAAACAGGTATGACTCATCGGAACCACTACTTACTCAACTCCACTGGTTACCAATCAAATCTAGGATCATTTACAAACTCATGTTGCTCACCTTCAAAGGATTCCATGGACTTCTTCCATCATACCTCACTGCTTTTCTCACACAGTATACTCCCAAAAGGGCTAACCTGAGAAGTTGTGATGACAACTTCCTTCTGACAATTCCACGTACTAGACTCGCACACGGTGATAAATCATTTCATGTCATTGCTCCACGCATATGGAACTCTCTACCAACATCTTTACGCAAATGTTCGACCGTCAGCAAGTTTAAAAAGGGTCTCAAATTCTATCTTTTTCCAAAGTAGTGTGTGCTCATTCCGCCTCACGGATGCCTTAATTTTTGGTGCAATTTTTATGCTCATGTGTTATCTTTGTTATATTGTTGTTTTTAATATTTTGTGCTTTGGCACATTTGTAGTTTAAGTTGTAGTTTAAGCTGTAGTGTAAATCGTAGTTGTAAAGCGCTTTGACCTATTTTGACTAGGCGCTTAACAAATGCCGCTTTATTATTATTATTATTATTATTATTTATCCAAATAAGTCTCAGTCATACAACATCGTACAGAGCCCGATGTTTTGACCATAAAATACTATTGTATATATTTCGCCAAAACATACGTTGGGCATACGTTGTAGCTAAGTGAACTTTCATTTATACCTAAATAACTTTCCAACGTGACCATGGTGACATACGTTAGGCATACGTACGTTGTAGCTCAATACGTTGATGCGTGCCTGAGCATAGTTATTTTTGGAACAAGTATTTATCTATCCATCGATCTTTTCCCTCTCTTGTCAAAGAACATCCCCTTATATTTTAAGTCATCAATATCATACTGAATTCAACCCGATATTTGATAATTGATTATTGGATACCCAGGTCATGAAAATAATAAAGAGGTCATACACAGCATGTAATAGATGAATGTTATACGATGGTACATCCATGTTAGCCTATCTTTAAAAACTTCAAAACGGCAAGATTTTACACATATCATGGAGACCGAAGTATACACTTATTTGTCTTAGCGCCAGCTGCATCTTTTAAAAGCTTTTTAAGGATGATAACGTACATTGTGAACTTTGGCACTGCTTTTAATGATCGACTGAGCTATCGGAGATAATGGTAGTAGAAGATGAAAACAGTCTTGTTTGATAACTGCATTGCAATTATTTGAATTAAAGTAATTAATTATAAGAAAGAGGAACTGGATACTATAATTTCAAGATGCTGGTCCAAAACAGATTGTTGACATCTGATGATACAGCTGCGTCGATATTTTGATTTCATTGGTTGCATATCATAGAATCAGCTACAATAGTTTTTTCAATGATATATAACTATATGTGATATAATATAACTTTCTCAAAAGAACTTGTCCAACAGTAACACAGATTGCACTTAAATTGAACATCTTTCCATGAGCTTCTGATGGATGCACTAATTAACCAAGTGCAAATAGCCACTATAATATTACAGGTCGATTATCCATATCAAGATCAGCACATTTGTTTAGACTTTTTTAGATTGAGTTTGACGTCAACATGGATTGAACCTGTGCTTTCTTGAACTTACATCGAAAGGCAACACAGAGATCTAGTGAATGCCAACATTTCTTCAACTTGTAAATCTTCTTCCAACAATTACAATACTAAATCATTGCAAGAACGTCTGAGACCTGTGGAGAAAGATGTTCAATGGATTTACTAGCAACGTGGACTTTGGTACTTTTACGAAAGGTTGAGTAATTGGACATGTTAGAGATAGTTGCAGTATGTAGAAGATGAACACAGATTTGTTGATAAGCAAATAAAACGCTTAAATAATCTCAAGGAACAGGAACTCCAGAGCAACTGGAATTCATTTCAAGATGCTGAGGGAAAACATGTGTTAAGGTTGCGTTGGTATTTTGATTTCACTGGTTGTATACCATAGTCTAGCATCAGATGATATTATGACTTAATATACTTTTTCAAAATAACTTGTAACCTATCCCTGCACTTAAATTGAAACGTCTTTCGATAGGCTTTTGACATTTGCACTAATGAGCCAAGTGTAAACACTCACTAGCTACAAGAGGTCAATTGTCCATATCAAGAGATCGAGTGATTGCCAACATTTCTCCAGCTTCTTAATCTTCTTGCAACAACTATTACTCGGTTATTATGAGCAATGGTGTTCAATGGATTTACTAGCTTTTAATGGAGCCAATTTCCAAAGACCCTTCTTCCCTAGCAGAATCGCCATCATCTAAGAAACCAAGCATGGGTCTGCGATCCGACCGGGAGTTCCGCATAGCTCTGTATTCTTTCTTCTTTGGTGCAATACTTGCTTTCTTCATCAGCAATCTTATTGTCAAATCTTCCAGGCCAAGACACAGCAGTAAACTTGAATTGAATCGTTGTGAACCCAATACAGGTGTTATCGACAGCAAACATATTGTCAAGCAGCAATGTCCAGAGTGTCCGAAGAGGGAGGTGAAATGTCCACTATGTCCGGACACTCCTTTGTGGATACCGGACACAATGGAAGAGTTTATCACTAATCATATTGTTGAGATGAGAGAAGGTGCGTTGGTTATTGCTAGGACGAGAATGAAATCGTAAGTGTTTGGAAATAATATTGCTGGAGCATGTATTAGACATTATACCTATTTTTAAATCTCAGAATTCTGTATTTTTTTTCTAAAATCTAATGCTTTACAACTCTTCTGTTACTGATAGAACTATATGCAATTTGGGGATTGGCTCGAAATTGAGCTTTAATTCATAATGTTACCGACAGAGAAGGCAAATGTTTTATATGTTCATTAGATACACCTTCTTGATGTTTTGCTATATTTATGAACATAAGACCTTATGAAATTCTTTTGAACCTGAATGACTTGCAGAAAATTTGAAACACAACTGATTGAAAGCCTTGACAAAGTCTGATGGTCTTGACATGTGCAAAAGGTTGCATTGTGGTTTCAGAAGCATTTAAAAAATCAACTTACTTAAACCACTGGAATCTGCACTTGCATTTAAAATGTATAGATCTACAGTTTTGTTGTTTTGACGCGTGATGCGACAAACAAACATTTTTATCATCCAACAAGCAGGTTAAAGGGGCATTGGACAAATTCAGCATCATCCCCAAACTTTTCCCCACACATTTTGAGATTTTTGCATCATTTTTGAAGTATTAGTGGTAATAATGACAGTATGCAAAGTTTCATTGTCAAGTTCAAACCCTATATATCCAAATATTTAGATATTCCCTTATTTTCAATTATCGTTATCGACAACGATAAATACTGCCCTCTATAGTTGAATTTTTAGAATTGTCCTTTTTCAGGATATCTAATGAAGTTTTCAAATTTCTTTTGATTTTTAAGCAATCTATGATGTGAAAGCAATGTTTTACAAACAAATCCTTGGCTCCGATTTGTTTGTAACAAACCCTAACCCTAACCCTAAACCCAAATCCTTGGCTCTTTCTCATTGTATAGCATCAACAGATATGTTTAGAGAACAGCCTCATACACAAAATCAACAAATAAAATACATTTCAAATTTTTTGACTTTTTTGAAGGTTTTGATCAAAATGTTCCTGATATCTGGTAATTGACTTTTATTTTCCAACATAGGAATTGTAAATCATCCACAAACAAAATTTCAAAATTTTGTCCAATGTCCCTTTAAGACGTGCAACAATACCATAAAAAGTATTATTGATGATGATTTTGTTCATTTCCAGAGTACCAAGTTACTTCTTATCATTACATCCTTTTGAACGAGACACCCAAATCAGTCACCAACTCACCTCGCGAGGGGATTGGAATGAACAACTCATTCGCACAGCATGTCACGTGATGAAGTCTGCGCCTGAAGGATCTTATTTTGTTGAAGTCGGTGCTTATGTTGGTAGGTATTGAAAATCTGGAATAGAGTGGTGTAAGGATGTAGACATGGTAGATAGAATAGAATATTGAGGAAACCACATAATAATTAGTAAATTGGTTCAGGAGGCATAATACCTATCTACCAGTTGTATTCTGCTATGATGGGTGCAGTCTTAAACTCCCACTAGGTTGCAGCGCCCCAAGGAGCAGCATCCACACAGAGAACAACGAATTAACGTGACCGGAGCAATAATTATTAAGTAAAGTTTATGACAAGCAATGAAAAAGAGCACCAAAATATGCTGGTGCAGGAACCTCTCTAGTCCGTATATCTTTTGCATGCTAAAATATAGCCTTTGTATTCTTTCAAACGAGATTGCGAAAGCCAATGCTATTTTGGCTGCTTTTTGGCCACCGTAAAATTGACACTAAAACATCAAGTCACATAGGACCAAAATTGATTGCAACTTTGCTATTGGTTGCAGACATTAATGATAATCCGTTATTATTTCTATGACAGGTGCCTTGTCTTTTGGGGTGGCGCAGTGTGGTTACACCGTCGCTGCGTTCGAGCCATATATCCACTCCTTCCGTCTCCTTCAAGAAAGCATGACTCTTAACCATTTTCACACAGACCAGGTCAAGTTGTACAACATGGCGTTGGGGAATTTGACGGGCAAGGCTTGCATGGCAGCAAGCTCTACTGATCGTAGCATGGCTCGGATATATACGGGTAAGTCAAGATATGTGAATCCTGCTTTAGACTTTGATGTGCACTTTCTCATTTATCAACTGAGACATAAATTTATATGCATCGCATACACTGGCGTTCAACAATTCAATTGAAGCAATCTGTCACTACTAAGTATCAGTCACCATACGGTCCGCATCAAAGAAGTATAGGCCTAATCATAGAAAGCATTGTTCAAATCTATCCAGATTCGACATGAAATCTAATATAGAAGATATATCCAGATGAATGCACCTCTTCAAGATCCAGATGTGAGACCCGGATCTCTGGAGACTGCTTGCAGCAGATCCAGATACGTCTTCTGCATGTGTAGCGAGTGTAACCAAAGTCTTGATTCAAAGTGGCTTATACGGAGATGATTGATCTGGATTTGCGCTATCGTGTACAACTGAATCCTTCCGACTCCTAACAACTTATCATTAATATCTATAATCAATCAATCAATCAATCAATCAATGATACAAGTACTTGCATAACATGCATACCCCATGAAGGAGTCTATTCGTACAGGGGACCCACGGCTTTACGTGACTCTCCGACCACGGAGCAAATAGAGTAAAGTTTCTTGCCCAAGGAAACAAAGATGGCTATGTTCAGTTGATCTCCGAATCCAAGAGCTCCACGTCAAGGTTTAGGAGTCCTTTTCCCAATATGGTGAAGGTGATACTTATCGTAATTATGTGTATATCAGTATTTGTCAAAAAAAAATGGTGTCAGACACAAATGTTTTTTTCTTTTCAAACAGGAAATTGCATGGATGATGAAGTTGAAATAGACAAACTGGATCGTGTTCTCAAAGGTGCAACCATCGAATTCTTATACATGGATACAAGAGGATTCGAACCAGGTGTTCTCTCCGGAGCCTACACATTCTTGACAGGCCCGAACCGCCCTCATTATATTCAATTCAGAGCATCTCATAGCGGATACAGTAAAGAGGTCATGGGTACCAAGCTTGATCTAGCACAAACTTTACAGTGGTTGGAAAAACTTGGTTATTCTTTGAGAGATGCACTGAATGAACCTATCCGGAACATAGAGCAGTTTGTCCAGGAGCTTGGCCATGAAATCACGGATGTTGTTGCTATTTATAAGAAAATGAAGGGCCGGTATCCAATCAATAAGGCCATGGATTATTATTATTAATTTCAGCCATTTATGTATAAAATTTAAATTAATTGCATTCAGCGTTTCACATGTGGAACTACACTGCAATGTCCAGCTAGTGTTATAGAATGTTGGATAGGTGTTCGCTTCTACTGAAATTTCCATCAATAGACCACTTTCGTATGTCCCTTAATGCATCTTGAAAGTACCACAAATACGGGACCTTGTGACGTATCTTGCTCAGTCTACCATATTTGAAGTTCTGCGCATTGCGCACAGCTCTACTGCGCAAGATACGTCACAAGGTCCCGTATTTGTGGTACTTTCAAGATGCATTATGGGACATACGAAAGTGGTCTATAGACAGTGAATGCAGTAAGAGCTATGAATAAATCATCCAGGATGCACTCAGATTTTGAGTTTGTGAAAAGGATTCTCAAATAAGACTTATTTTCCTTTACAGATATTTGATATAAACTACCTTGAATATTTATGTTCTAATATAATAAATATTGCTGTATAGATTTATTATTTATGAACAAACCTATATTTCGATTATTCAAAATTGGCACCTTTCTGCCTGATAAAGGCGCACACAGGAATCCAAACATGTTACAGACTGCATTCAATGCACTTTTTTTAATTAATCATATTTCCTCATCAAGCGAGACAACCAGGAAACAAACAGGAATTAAATTAATTGTTTACAAGTAATGTTTCACGTGGACCAGATGTGACACTTTATGTGACCGACCAGCTCAAACAAGTCGTAAAGTAGGCCACCGGCTATTGTCACTTTTCACTTAACTGCAATTTTCATGTTATAAGGATAAAATGACACCTCGATGAACTTTACCCGACATCCAGAAGTTAAGTTTTAGTTTGCCATGGAGTAAATATGAAACTGAGATGAACATGATGAATGCATTCACACATCAGTAAGCTAATACACTGTTAGATCACGTTGGGCAAATAATTTACCCAACGTTGGTTCAACTATGAACAACCCAACTTCTGGGTAAATAATTACCAACGTTGCGTACAATGTTGGCTAATTACCTAACTGTTGGGTAAAAGTTTTAGCTAATTACCCAAATATTGGGTAAAATTTCATCAACAGTTGGTTAATATTATTTACCCAACAATTGGGTTGTTCATAGTTTAACCAACGCTAAAAAATTGCCCAACAGTATAACAGTGTATGCTTTGCTGTTGATGGTCTTTCTAAGATGTGGAGTTTTAATACTCTCTAAATGTAAACGAGTAAAAATTTCACTCCCCAAAAGAGGGAAACTCTTGTAAACCAGTTTGTGTATGTTACAAATTTCCACTTATAAAGAGTGAAAATCACTCTAAAAAGACTCTTGAAATTCCACTCGTTTGAGGAGTTACACGAATGAGGACTCGAAAAAAATTGCCCTGCGTTTACCTCCTCAAACGAGTGAAAATTTACTCTTTATAGAGTGAACTTTCATACCCCCCCCCCCCTTCCTTTGCGCAAACCACTGAATTTCATTCTTTATGGGTTTAAAAATGCTGTTTAACATACAAAACCTCTCCTTTCTCTGAGCGGTTTATAAGAGTTTCACTTTTGGGGAGTGAAATTTTCACTCGTTTACATTTAGAGAGTAATTCAGTTGCGTTTTCTGAAATAAAACTTTGCGGGCGCTTTGAAGAATTATACATCAATATTGTGAATCTTCCAGAAAAATCGTCTTCACATCATGACCTTTGCATATATTTTCACCTGTAGCGTAAAATGAAATTGTTGAGTTTACGGCTGTAGGGAGCTGGAAAGGCATGTGACGTGCAACATCGAAGGTACACTTTGGCTGAAGGTTTAGACAATATACAGATTTACCGTTAAGTTTTAGTTAATTTTAGAACGCGCTGTGTCCTGGCCCTGAGCGCCAAAAAACTCTTATACACAGCGAAATTGCTACGAATGCTCCCACACTGGCGCAGCGTAGTTCCAGCGCAGGACTCATGTTATTGGGCACCATTCCGCGGGTAACAAATCCACCGACTACTTATAACGTGTTTCCTGCGTAGGCCCACTGTTATTGAAATTCAGTAACGCAGTACCTACGCTGGTACTATAATCTATTAATAGATCACGGGTAGCCAGGTTATTCGCTCGTTCGGACCGTTGTTACATTGATTTTTTATTGTTATTTATTTATTTATTAATTAATTATTATTATTTATAGCTATTAATTACTTTCTTCTTTCTTTTGTTTGTTTTGAGGGGGGGGGGGGGGTTGATGGGATGTCGTTTGGTTTTACTTGGGAGAGAAGTACCGACAGCATGTCCAAGTTTGTGCTGTAGCGATGGTTAAAATCAAATAATTCTCTAAACAAAATCCATTCTATAAATTAAAATAACACCAAATAAAATCGTATCAACGAAAGAATAATATATAAATACAATGGAAAATGCAAGATAAACTAGACAGTTAATTCATAAACTTAAAAAAGTAATACAGAAAAGATAACAGAACACATGGTGTTTTAAACGTGACTATGTTTAAAAACAAGAAAAAAATACCCTAAAGAACGGAAAACAAACAACATTTTGGAAATTAATTTGGCATATGATTATCACGTGATCTAGGGTCTAAATGCATTTGAAAACTATGAACGAGGTGTATCATCATTCAAAGAAGAACTTAATCGATTGGTATAGGCCTAATGTTTATATCAAAAAGAAACGAATTAACATGAAAAAATGATAAACAAGAAAAGGTAGGCCTATATTAATAGGTTGTATTTATGTGCGAAAGAAGCCACACAATTAGAAAGATAAATGCAAAATGAATTCAAGATTAACATGATTAAAGCGATTCTTCGGTCCGGTGCAAGGCAAGAATCGCGAACGCCATCCACCCTATATCTCAAAACATAGGCCTATATAGACCACAAGTTCTATAAATTATAAAAAATAGGCCTACCGTAAAACATAAGAGAATGAAATGAAATTAAAAAAAAACTTCATGTGATAGCTAATCAAAGTGGTTTTGAAATATGCAATAAAAGGAGTAAATATTACGAAATACGAAATTAAAACAAAAATATCACGACTCGATCATGACATACCCTGACTGTCTACCAGAATATTACAGAAGTTAACATGTCTATCATCAAATAACATGATTAGTAAACTGTAATAATATATTTTAAACACAAGGATCTTAAAAATGGTACATAGGTCCTACAGGTCTGCTATTTAAAAGAAAATAACACGATGATTCAAGGAACTTTTAAATAAGGTCTTCGGCTCAGGTTGAGCAAACAGACAAGAGAGCGATGTCAATAACGAAACATGAATATTTTGAAAATTACTAAATGAAACTGGTCAGGAAAGTTGAGAGTGTAAGTTGAATCAAAAAATATAAAATCAGACCAGAATAGGCCTATAGGCCTATATATATTTTGAAAAACAATGTAGAAAACGGAAACATTTCAAGTGAAATGATTAAACCACGGGGACTAAACATAATTCGATCGATGTCGGGATCGATGTACCTTTACAAATATTTTAAAAGTCGGGCTAAAAAACAAAACAAAACAAAGCGAAGCAAAGCAAAGATGTTTTAAAGGAAAACCATTATGTCAAATGGATTATTAATATAAAAATACAAAACCAAACAGAATAGGCCTGTATATTAAAGGTTATAATATGACAAACTAAACCCAAACCAAATTACTAACAGAAACAAAATAAAACATTGAGTATAAGAGTAGTATACCATGTGACTTTTGACACAATTGGGGGTGGGGGTTTA
>JXSR01S004153.1:37674-54347 GCA_000969725.1 Ophiothrix spiculata
TTTTAAATTTTTACATATGATAAGGCATTTTTTGCGAACTTCAAAATACTGAAATTAAAAAATAGGGTCACTGGTTTAGTGTTTTTTTAATAACAAAAACGGACATTTTTAAATAAATGCATAGATGCAGCGCGTGATTAAGCAAACGCATTAGTAAAGCGTGCGTTCTGTGTGTATTGACATTTGCGTTTGCAAAAAGGGTGCAAATACTTTTTTGAATTTTTACTATTTATTAAAGAAAATCGTTATCCCGCAGTCGTAAGCAACTGCATCTCTGAGAAAACCCCTTAAAACAGTCACAGCCTTGTTTATCGTAGTATGGCTTAAGCAAAAAACTGCCAAAACGCTGTCACGGCCTTGTTTATCATAGTATGGATTTACCTTTGAAGATTTTAAGGTTTGTATAATCCAGATTTCACATTAAAGATACAAAAATATTTGAACTTCATGCAAATTACAATCCAATATGTTTATACAATCTGAACTATTTCATTTCATACTTAACATTAGTGTTTACGCCTATGTGGAGTTAAAACTATGAAATATCAATTGCCTCATGTATTCAACCACCCATTATTATCAATCTGTCATTTCTATCTGTTCTTTCTGTCAGGCTATCGAATGTAGCCTAATCAATGAACAAGCAAACAATTTAACATAGCTGGACCCAATATGAGTGCAAAATGATTTTAAGAATAAAAATCCAAACGTATACATCTTGTAAACTTTAAACATCACCTTTTAATTTAGTGGTACCGAACTCCAAAATCATTCGTCCAAATGACATCTAAACAATAAGTCACATGACTTACCTTTCATGAGAATTTCGTTATGTAGATAGTTGAATATATTCCAATGTTTGGTACAGGTGTAAACCTCATTTCAATTTTGGCGCATTGTCTCAGTTTTGAGTTTTTTGGTTTGCATTTTTTTTGGCGTGGTTTGACCGTTAGAGCGTAGAATATATTAAATAAATGTTATCGGAAGTATCAAGCATATTCACTACTATATTGCCATCGATAATTCACAGTAGTCTACGCCAGAATCAAAGTAGATTTAGACGATTATACCATAGACAATTCCTAACAGATATTTGCAAATACATTTTCCTTGTGATACTCGTAACTACAACTGCACATTTATCGAAGTTTCTGTTACTACACCACCCGTCTGCAGCTTCAGAAGTTCTATGTCTGTCTGTCCCACTGGTTACACATTTTATCGCACAATGGAGTGTTTCTATAACATTTTGCGCGGAAAACTCGTAACTAAATAAATTGCCTTAGAGGATTTCTAGGTAGGTATCATATTATTTTTATTGCACACAGATTTACGGTTTGTTTTTCATGAAATGTTCTTTTTTCCATAAATTGCTCTTACAGTAAATAAAAAATAAAAACTGGGATGAACCCCGCGCAATCACGAGTGAAAATACTTAAAAATATTACTAGCAATTGGCTTTGATGTATTAGAATACAATGTATCATTATTCATATTTTTTAAATTTATCAGTGGGCTTTACAATACTTAGAGATATGCCACAATACTATAATACTTATTTAATGCCGAAATATACCCGGGAAATATACCAGTAATTCACTTGATGTATGGAAATATGTGCATTTCTTAATTAAGCTTCAACGTCATCACGCACCTTTATCAACAGCATTTTAAACGACATCGAGCACCATCTCGGTTTCGTCTTAAATTGATTGCTTGAGATCGCAATGTCTTAGTTTACTGATAATAGAACCAATGTACATATACTGCAGCATAGCAAATATTCACACAACTTTGTAGGTCAAAGTGTAAAATGCTTGATGTTAGTCATGTAATACACGCGGAGTGATTAATTTACTTAGACATAAATAGCAAAGGTTCATTTCATAAAGTGCATCAGACAATTTTCAAAATTGACTTATGTATTTTGCTAACAAATAAAACATATTTCTATGGACATTTAAAATGCTTGATGTTAGTCATGTAAAACACCCGGAGTGATTAATTTACTTAGATAGCTCGATGCTTAGACATAAATAGCAAAGGTTCATTTCATAAAGTGCATCAGACAATTTTCAAAATTGATTTATGTATTTTGCTAACAAAATAAAACATATTTCTATGGACATTGAAAATACTACACATTGTGCAAATATATAGTTCTATCAGTATTGGCACAGCTTTCGTCAACATCATTGCGTCCATTTACTCTTGAATTAATGTATTAAATTTCAAATCTGAAGTACTCTGATTGATTCGTGGTATATTCAAACATTAATGAACTATAAAGTCATTCAAAATATAGAAATATGCTGAAGATTTCGTATTTAGTGTGGTTTTAAATATATATTGTAATCAACAGTATTAATATCTTCTAAATAACATGTGTGCTTGGGCCTTCAAACCGGCTTCGTTTCCAAATGCAAACTGAACATTCATTATGAATAAATGCATTTCACTAATAAATTTCATTTGATTCAAATCGTCTGCTTTCAAGTTTGGTGTTTTACAGCTTTTTAGAATCTTCATAGGCTGCTGTGTTGTAATTACAGTCAGGGCCCCGGCTGTGATTAGAAAATGACACTTTCCTTTTCTCAAGAACGCATATACATAGTTGCTAAAACCGTTTCAAATATATATAGCATGATATGTAAAATTGTTAGCAAGTGGTGCAGGTAATGAGGGGACGCTAGACCTGGAAACATCCAGGCAAAAACAGGAACAAGACTAGGGAATAAAACTAGGTGAAAATATATTCCATAGTTCAGAATTAATTCCAGATGGTTTCAAGGTGTTAAGCTTTGATATCCAGTAAGACTCACATTTGTGGAGAATTTTTTATCATCTTGTGTTCTGATTTGTCCTATTCTCATGGGGTTGACATTGTCAACCGTATAGTTAGAAGAATTAAATTGGTCGACGATCGACAGTTTTTTTCTTGCGTAGTTAATATCAGATCTTGTTCCTGTGAATCTTGTGTATTATGATTTTATCTACGTACTGAAGCTTACATTTATTGCATTTCAAGTGACCAGATATACGACCCATGATGATTTGCAATTGATGTGTGGGGTTAACGGAAAAGGTTCAGCTGTAGCGGTGCTATAGTCACAAGAAAATTAATTTTTGACATGGAACAAATTGCTAACAAAGGTTTTTCTTCACATGTTTTATATATTCAAAATGGCACCCAAAAATGTGACTTTATTTCATAAAAATGAAAAAAATGACATTAAACATGTTAAAATAAGTTTTAGAAACACAAAATATACAAAACCGTCTATAGAAAACGGCATTGGTGATAAGAACAGACCACCACAACAATTCATTTACTTTCATACTTCAAATTCAAAAACCACCCAAAAAGTGGTCAAAAGTGTCTTTTACAAATATTGGTGGTGTGGTTTTTTTGTAAAAATATACGTAAGAGCTACATTAAAACAGTAAAGAACATCTTTTTGAAATAGTCATTGCAATATGGCTTTGGAGTTTATAGCAGAATGTTAAATTGTTTGCTTGTTTGTTGATTACATTCGATAGTTTTGCAAAGTTTTTCGATGTCTTATTCTATAACAAGATTTCTGCTATCTACTGTAGAAATGATAGATTGCTACATGTAAGTCCACACAGGCATAGACACTAATGTAAAGTATGAAATGAAATAGTTCTGATTGAATAAACATATTTAGATTGTAATTTGCATGAAGTTCAAATATTTGTGTAGCTTTAATGTAAAATCTGTATTATACAAAACTTAAAAACTTTCAAAGGTAAATCTATACGTATATATAATATACTCTTTCTTCCTGATTTATATTCAGATTTTTCAAAAGTAACCGACGATCAGGTCCGTGATTCTCCTATCTTCCTCGACCACCACAGTCCTCAGGGGCGTAACCAGCTTTGACCGTCCGGGGGGGCAAGACTCAAGAGGCTTCCCGATTTTTGTACTGGCTTGAAAAAAATTTAACGCGCGCGTAGTGCGCGCGCAAAAATATCTGGACAAATTTGTTTATTTTAGCTAAAAAACACGTATTTTTGGATGAAATAATGATTTCTCTCTTTTTTCTTTTCTTTTTTCCCTTTTCTCTTCCTTCCTTTTCTTTCTTTTCCTTCCCCTTTTCCCTCTTCTTTCCCCTTTTCTTCTTCTCTTTTTCTCTTCTTCCTCCCTTTCTTCCCTTCCCATTTTTTTGCTCTCCTTCCCGATTTTTTTGCGTCCGGGGGGGCAAGTTGCCCCCCCCGGCCCCCCATTGGTTACGCCCCTGAGTCCAGTTATCATAATGTGGCTGCGTTGTGACCCAGGGCTTAATTGCACTTAAAACAGCCTATTATAGTATGGTTTAACCCTAGTTATACGAAGATACGACAACGATTAGACATTTTTCTAAGCTTGAAAATTATTAAAATAATTCAATTTTGCCAATTCATAAAAAAAAATTACAAGTAAAATCATTTTGTGTCTATATAACGGTTTTGTCGAGTTTTATTTGTAATATTCAAGTCCAATCGAAATCAAAATGATTACAGCGCTTGTCGATATTTTTATTTTGGTTGCTAGGAAATATATTACTAAATTGTCTTCATGCAAGTCAATCTAATACAAGGCGGTAGAACAGCCCTTGTATTCCCTTGGCAAGAACTGACTTTATTGAAAAGTCTGGGTATTAATATATATGTGGAAATACTCTCATTTGCCTGACAGATTTCATGAAAACAGGGGAATTGGGTCAACCCGTCTTGTATGAATTTACATCAATTTTGATGGATATTTGTCTTAAAATACATTACATGCATGCAAGACAAACCAATAAAATCTTACATCAAGCTAAAGTTGTTTATAAGGCGTGGGATAATCCACAGCCAATGGCAAATAATCAGAAACACAATCAGAAACAATGGATTTCAGAGCAAACCCTTAAAAAGATACAAGTAAGGAAGGAGAAGAAATCAATTCTCAACAACA
Organism: Ophiothrix spiculata; assembly: GCA_000969725.1. NCBI lineage: Eukaryota > Metazoa > Echinodermata > Ophiuroidea > Amphilepidida > Ophiotrichidae > Ophiothrix > Ophiothrix spiculata. Next base: position 42,638 of record JXSR01S004153.1, read on the forward strand.
GCCGTACAAGACAGGCTAAGACTTTGGCACAGGCGGAATACACATTGGCCAACAGTGAAGTCAAGAAAAGCATCAAAGCAGACAAGAATAAGTACATTGATGACATGGCAGAAGAGGCAGAAACAGCAGCAAACAGTGGGAATATGAAACAGCTTTATGACACTACAAGAAAATTGGCAGGCAAATACAACAAACCAGAACGACCAGTGAAAGACAAAACAGGTGCAACAATTTTAGACTCTGAACAACAATTAAACAGATGGGCCGAACATTTTGAGGAATTACTCAATAGACCAACACCACAAAATCCACCAGACATAGAAGCAGCAGAATCAGATCTCAACATCAATTGTGAAAGACCAAGCAAACTGGAAATCAGAAAGGCAATTCTTCACCTGAGGAATGGTAAAGCATCAGGACCAGATGGCATCCCTGCTGAAGCATTAAAGGCAGACATCAATACCACCACAGAGCTATTGTACATGTTGTTTGGCAAAATCTGGGATGAAGAAGAAGTTCCAGCAGACTGGAAGGAAGGATACCTCATTAAGTTACCAAAGAAAGGAGACCTCAGTAATTGTGCAACTATAGAGGAATCACCCTCCTGTCAGTGCCAGGAAAAGTATTGAACAGAATCATCTTGGAAAGAATTAAAGATGCTATAGATCCTCATCTTAGAGATCAACAAGCTGGCTTTCGCAAAAATCGATCATGTGTCGATCAGATTGCGACTTTACGTATCATTATAGAACAATCTTTGGAGTGGAACTCATCAGTTTACATAAACTTTGTCGATTATGAGAAAGCATTTGACAGTGTGAACAGAGAGTCTCTTTGGCAACTTTTACGACATTATGGCATACCTACAAAACTAGTCAACCTGATTAAGAATAGCTATGATGGCATACGCTGCAGAGTGCTACATGAAGGACAGTTGACCAGAGACTTTGAAGTAAAAACTGGAGTCAGGCAAGGTTGTCTACTTTCTCCCTTCCTGTTTCTTCTGGTCATCGACTGGATAATGAAGACAACCACAAAGCAGAGAAGAAATGGAGTTCAGTGGACAATGTGGGAACAACTGGACGATCTGGACTTCGCAGATGACCTGGTGCTACTGTCACATACTAGACACCAAATGCAAGATAAGACCACTGCACTTGCAGCCATATCACACTCAACAGGACTCAAAATACATTAAGGAAAAACAAAAGTAATGAAACTGAACACAAATAGTAATGAACCAGTCACATTGGAAGGCATTGCCTTGGAAGAGGTGGACTCATTTACCTACCTTGGCAGCATCATTGATAAGTATGGCGGCTCAGATGCTGATGTCAAGGCAAAGATTGGAAGGGCAAGAACATCGTTCATGCAGCTCAAAAATATCTGGAACTCAAGAATACTGTCACAACACACAAAGATCAGACTGTTCAATGCAATTGTCAAATCAGTACTGTTGTATGGTGCCGAGACATGGCGCATGACAAAGAATAACACAAACAAAGTGCAGGTATTTATAAATAGCTGCTTAAGAAGAATTTTAAAGATCCATTGGCCAGACAAGATTAGGAATACAGAATTGTGGGAAAAAACAAAGCAAGATGCAGTGATTGACACAATTGGCAGAAGAAGATGGAGTTGGATTGGGCATACTCTTAGGAAACCAAGAAGCAACACTACAAGACAGGCTCTCACCTGGAACCCTCAAGGGAAGAGGAGTGTAGGCCGACCAAGGAACACCTGGCGACGGGACCTTAAGGCTGACATCAAGAAGTTGAATTACAGCTGGAGTGAAATTGAAGCCCTGGCCCAAGACAGACAGAACCGGAGGACACTTGTTGGCGGCCTATATCCCGGGACGGATAGGCGATAAGAAGAATGGTCAATAATATAATGAGGTATTGAAGGGACTTGGTTAAGCAGTGAATATTGGTGAAAATGTTTTCAAATGAACGACCAAATTGAAACCATTTTAGCTCCTTTGTCTGGGCAATTATGCATCTGATTCTAGAGTAGATTCGATCTTTACTTCCATTGCAGTATTTAGCCTTGTTGCAGCTTCAGGCTTTTTATTGGCGCTTAATATCTAAAATATTACAAAAAATCATACTTTTTACATTTCCCTAAAAAATAACAAAAATGCTCCTATTATGATCAACTTTATTGTGTTATTCTGAATCCGGATATAAGCTATAGGAGATAACGACACACAATACACCCGGATTACACCTGTTGTTGATGTGCATACTTCCATCGTCATCATGCATCTTAATCATCATATTAAAGACATCTAGCATCATCTCAGTTTCGTCTGAAATTGATTATAGTATAGCAAATATTTACATGAGCATGATGAGTATGTGGGTAAAATTGTTTAAGCTATATACATACTAGTCCGGATGGTTATGGTGTACTTTGAACATAAATAGCCAAAATTGATTTCAGAAAGTTCATCAGACAATTTTAAAATTGATTTGTGTGCTTTGACAACAAATAAAACAGGATATTATGGAGAATGTTAATACTATATACTGGAATAATGCATATCTCTTAAATGACTTTTACATAATCGCATTATATCAAATCCATTTATTTCGAATTTTATCATTGCTTATTCTGGAATTTATCTTGTAGATTTCAAATTTTCACAAAAGACTTAAATTGTTTCTTCAAAATCAATTGAACTTTGATATACAGGGCGTATCAAAAAAGAAGTTTACAGTGATTAAAGTGACTCCATTTCAAAAAGTATGATACATTCTGTAAATTTGTTTGTTTTTAATTATAAGTAAAATAGACCATTGTCTTTTCATAACAGAAAAAAATACAGTTGTGCGACAACCGAAACGAAAATTATGGTCAATTTTGTAAATTGTAAATAAAATTAGCTGTGCAAAGATTGCCAGGTTCCACACTTGTAATTTTGTCTGAAGGTAACATTTTAGCTAAAAAGAAGATCAAATAAGACGAAACAAATAACTTCTGACGTTTGGAGAGTAAATCCTGTCCATTTTTGCCTTGTAATTACAGTTTAAGTGTTGAATAAACTTTATACATTTGACCATTGTCTGCCATATTTTTATCACATTTTATTTACAAGTCTATTTCACTGTCCACAAATTAAAGAAAACAACGTTCCTAGATACTTAAATTCGCCACTGTTGTTGCATCAGTAATGGTTTACCAATATCATTTGGTTTGATGTCCTAAGGTCTCTTCCATAAGGGCTAGTTTAAGCAAAAGATATTAACGAATTGATCGACATCTTTTGATCAATGTTTAAAGCGAATTGCCAAAAAGTGTCGCACTTTGTTAAAAGAGTCCTAATCTGACATACAGGTAATGTTAAAGTTCTCTAGTCTTTGTAAAAGGGGGAAAACATAAGGATCTGTCATTATTTTTTATTGACTTTGCGCAACCGGTTTTATTTACAAATTACAAAATTGACCATAAATGTCGTTTCGGTTGTCGCACATCTGTAATTTTTTCTGTTAAAGAAAGACAAAGGTCAATTTTACTTATAATTTAAAACAAATTTACAGAATGTATCATACTTTTTGAAATGGAGGCACTTTAATCACTGTAAACTTCTTTTTGATACACCCTGTATATTGAACGTATAATATATAAGAAGGCTAGTCAACTCTTATAATCTTTCCCGATATGATGTGTTATACTGAGACAAATATATATATCGCGGATGCATTCAGATCAAATGTGAGTCTCAGAGAGCCTCAGTTATAACTACAATAATGTAATGTATAAGCATAGAAGACTACAAAATCATGAAAATAATGCGGTTTTGCCAATGCATAAAAAATAATAAATACTGGTATATATTTTTATCTGTCTATTAAGGTTTTCATTTTTATTCAAAGTCAAATCGAATTCAAAATGATAGGTCTGAATTAAATGCAAATGACATGATTTAACCATAAGCCTTTTCTGCACCAAATTTAAACAAGACTGATTTAATCATAAGACTTGTCTGCATTAAATGCAAAATAGACTGATTCAATCATAAGTCTTGTCTGCACCAAATGCAAACTAATGCAAACAAAACTGATTTAATCATGATTTATCCATATCAAAGGCAAGCTACAGTTATTTGATTTTAAGCCTTATCTGCATTCAATTTATACCAATTTAAATCACATGCAAAGTAAATGATTTAGTCTGAAGCTGTTTTTGCACCAAATGCTAACTAGACAATTAATCCTAAGTTTTGTCTTAATCAAATGCAAATTAAACTTTTCTTCTTTCCATCAAATGCTAATTGGGCTGATAATCAGCCTTGTTTGTGTCACATGCAAACTTGGTTGATTATTAGTCTTCTGTGCCAAATGCAAACTGGGCTGATAATCAGCCTTGTGTGTGCCAGATGCAAACCAGATTATCTGCCTCAGATGTTAAGCAACTTGTAAACAAGACTGATTATCAGTCATACTTTTCTAAATGTAAACTAATATGATCATTTAATGTCGACCTTCTGTTGCAATTGTAAACTAACCTGATAATCAGTCTTGTTAGCATGACATATAAACTTGATTTATTATCTTCCTTGTTTTAACAACATGCAAAAGAGATTGATAATCAGCCATGTATATTCCAAATTTAAACAATATTATACGTTAAATGTAAATTAGTCTAATCATCAGCCTTTTGTGTCAAATGTAACAATCAGCCTGGTTTGCACTTAAGGGGTTTTCTCAGAGGGTTTGTCGCCACTTGGTCCAAACCCACTTTTTCCAATGCCACTTAGTCCAATGCCATTCGATCCAAACTCATTTGGTCCTATAACCTGTTAGTCCAATTGCCTGTTTGTCCAAAACCCAGAAGATCCATAACCACATAGTCCAATTAGTTGTTAGTCCAATATCCTGGTTGTCCAGAACCCATTTAGTCCATTTGGACCAAGCGGTGATGGACTAAATGGGTTTTGGACCACCCGGCTATTGGACTAACAACTAATTGGACTAAATGGTTATTGACTTTCTGGGTTCTGGACAAAGAAGCAATTGGACTTACAGATCATTGGACCAAAAGGGTTTGGACTAAATGGAATTGGACTAAGTGGCATTGGACTAAATGGCTTTGTACCAAGTGGCGACACCCCTACTCAGAGATGCAGTTGCTTACGACTGCGGGATAACGACTGTTTTATAAATAGTAAAACATAAAAAACCCGTTTGCATCCGTTTTGCGTGCGCAAATTTCAATGCACTCTGAACGCATGCTTTAATAACGCATTTGTTTAATCACGAATGAAGCACATAATGATCGACTTTTTGCAGCTTTATCTCTGCTTTGTGGGGTAAATTAAGTGAATTTTGGGGAAAACATGTACTTTTTGATATGTCTGTATCTCAAAAATAACCAAATACTAAATTTTTAAGAAAATCAATGAAAATTTTTACATCTCTGAGAAAACCCTTAATGCAAGCTAGGCTGATAATCAGCCTAGTCAGAAAATTACCTTGTTTGTGCCACATGTAAACATGACTGATTATCTGCCTCGTGTTCACAACATGTAAACAAGACTGATTATCAGCCATGTCTGTTTTAACTCTAATATAATCAGCCTTGTCTGCATCAAGTGTAAACTGCTTGCACCAAATGTAAGTAGACAGATTATCTGTTTTTTCTGTGCCAAATGTATAAACGTTAAAACGGTAAAACAATATTGTTCATTGTTCATTGTTCATTTTACAATATTATGATTATTGTTTGAACCTATGTAGTACAATATTAACAAATTGTTGCATTTATTGTAAACTATGTGTACCATGTCAAAAAATGCAAATAATAAATAGATTTATTCATGGAGAGAATTTGAATAAATTATGTCAAATTTGTCTTGCTTTCTTATTTTTTTGGAGAATAAAGAAACTCTTACGTAAAATAATAATGTCCTAAAACTATAGAAGTGTTAAAATCTTAACAAAACAACATGTTTTATATCAAAACATCTCAACGTAACAAAAAGTTGACTATTTTCAGTAAATTTTGACATGAGGCATTGTTAATTGAAATAAGTTAAATTAAGAATATGGAATATCAATAACCTCGTGTATTCAACCACTCATAGCAATCCAGCATTTCTACAGTAGATTGCAGAAATCTTGTTATAGAATAAGATACCGTATCGAATAATTTTGTGAGACTAACGAATGTAATCAAAGAACAAGCAACATTTTAACATATTTCAAGGGCTTTTAATATTGCCCGTGGTTGCCGTCAAGGAGACCCATTATCTCCGTATTTATTCGTGTTATGTGCCGAAATTCTAGCAATAATGCTAAGGAACAATAAGCTAATCAAAGGTATTAAAATTGATGAACACGAGTTTAAACTCTCGCAATATGCCGATGACACCACTCTGATTCTAGATGGATCATCTCACTCCTTGAATGAAGTAATGAAAACGTTAAATGATTTTCATAAAATGTGTGGTTTGAAAATCAATACTCAGAAAACCTCTGCTGTTTGGATTGGTAGTCTCAAGAACAGCACTGATTCTATATGTCCAAATTTATCCCTTGACTGGAAACTCGATGGTCATTTTGATATGTTGGGTGTTACCTTTTCTACAAATTTGTCTGAAATGACTGATTTGAATTATCAAAGCGCTTTTAGTTCAATTGTTAAACTTATTAAGAGCTGGTCAAAACGGTCACTATCTGTTATTGGAAAAGTTACTGTTGTTAAATCCTTACTTCTGTCAAAATTATACTACTTTGGTCAAATGCTTCCAGATCCCACTGACGATTTCATTAAAACCCTTAATAAGGAGATATTTACTTTTATCTGGGATGGAAAACCAGATAAAATTAAGCGTGCTCAAATGGTCCTTGATTATGAGTTTGGAGGTCTGAAATTACCCCATGTTAAAACCCAACTTAAGGCTCTAAAGATTGGATGGCTTCGGAGAGTCGTAATGGGAAATCAGAAGTGGATTAAACTGTTTCATAAATTGTCGGGGCTTATGTACACGGATATTTTCCAATTAGGTTGGAATAAGTTCAAATACTTTGAAAATCAATTGACAAATAAGTTTTGGTACAATGTGTTGCATGCATGGGCTGATTTAATTCATATTAAACAGATGGATCCAGACATAGATTTTAATGAAGTTGCGAGGCAATATCTCTGGTGGAATGACAAAATTATTATTAATAATATGTCTGTACATTATAAACATTGGCGTGATAAAGGAATAATATTTGTTAACGATTTACTACACGAAAGTGGCCGATTTATTACATTTAAAGAAATAAAGGATCTTTACGGGCTTAACACAAATGTGGTTGAATATATGGGAATTATAAACTGTATTAAAAGGTCATGGCCCTGCATTGGTAGTAATAAACCGGTTAAAACACCATTTGAACCAAGTACAAAAGACATCCTATGTAAAATCAAAAAAGGTTGTAAAATTTATTATTGTATTTTGTTAGAAAGCATAAGAACGTCAAATTTGTCTTTTTGCAAATGGAACAGGTTATTTAACAATATTATATCTTCTGATGAAGGGCATAATATTTGTAGAAGACCTTTTAAAATTACTCAAGACACAAAGCTTCAATGGTTTCAGTACAGGATCATTAATAATATTATCGCTACAAATTCCTATCTATATAAAATTAAGATAAGGAATGATGAATTGTGCTCCTTTTGTAAATTACAAGTTGAAAATGTATGTCATCTTTTTTGCGAATGTGTTCATGTCAAGCCTTTTTGGGAAAGAGTTAAACGTCTTCTGACAGACAATAATAGAATATGTACTGACAATAAAGATCTTACAAATTTTATGATTTTACTGGGTTTTGAAGGAGATGATGTTGCTAATATTATAATTCTCCTTGCTAAATTTCATATTTATAGATCTAGAGTTCAAGACAGAAAACCCAACTTCATTAACTTTTTAAATGAGCTGAAGAAGTACAAAAACACAATAAAATACATCGCTATAAGCAGTATGAAAGTTCAGGCCTACGACAAAACATGGGGTGAGCTGAAGCTGTGATTTCTGTTTTGATATTCCAGATTCCAGATTTGTATGTATACATATAAAGTTTTTGTTATAGAATCAATATTGAACATGAATTCTATACTTCCTGTGTATCACGTATTATATTGTGTAAAATTACGAGGCGTAAATAATATACAAATTTGTAACAAATACATAATGTATGAATAAAATGTTTTGCTTGGAGGAAAAAAAAAACATTTTAACATAGCTGGACTCAGATATGAGTGCAAAATGATTAAGAATTAAAAATCCAAACGTATACAGCCGAACTCCAAAATCCTTCGTCCAAATGACATCTAAATAATAAGCCACATGACTTACCTTTCATGAGAATTTCGTTAAATAGATAGTTGAATATATTCCAATGTTTGGTACAGGTATTAACCTCATTCCAATTTTGGCGCATTGTCTCAGTTTTTAGTTTTTTGGTTTGTAATTGTTTTTGTCAGTGGCGTGGTTTGTCCGTTAAGCGTAGAATATATTAAAGAAATGTTATCAGAAGTAACAAGCATATTCAATACTATACTGCCATCGATAATTCACAGTAGTCTACGCCAGAATTACAGTAGATTTAGACGATTATAAGTCTATCATACCATAGAAAATAATACTGACAATTCGTGACAGGTATTTGCAATATATATATTTTCCTTGTGATACTCGTAACTACAACAGCACATATCGAAGTTTCTGTTACTTCACCATCCGTCTTTAACAGCTTCAGAAGTTCGTATGTCTGTCTGTCCCACTGGTTACACATTTTGTCGCACAATGGAGTGTTTCTATAACATTTTGCTCAGACAAATAGTAACTAAATGAATTGCCTGTAAGAGGATTTCTAGGTAGGTATCAATTATTTTTATTGCACACGGATTTACGGTTTGTTTTTCATAAAATGTTCTATTGTCCATAAAGTGCTCTTACTGTAAAAAATAAAAATTGGGATGAACTCGCAATCGTGACTACAAATAATTAAAAATATTAAGAGCAATTGGCTTTGATGTATTAGAATACAATGTATCATTATTCCTATTTTTCTAAATTTCTCAGTGGGCTTTACAATACTTAGAGATATGCCACAATTATACTATAAAACTTATTTGATGCCGAAATATACCAGTAATTCACTTGCTGTATGTAAATATGTGCATTTCTTAATTAAGCTTCAACGTCATCACGCACCTTTATCATCAGCATTTTAAACGACATCGAGCACCATCTCGGTTTCGTCTTAAATTGATTGCATGAGATCGCAATGTCTTAGTTTACTGATAGAACCAATGTACATATACTGCAGCATAGCAAATATTTACACAACTTTGTAGGTCAAACTGTAAAATGCTTGATGTTAGTCATGTAATACACCCCCAGTGATTAATTTACTTAGACATAAATAGCAAAGGTTCATTTCATAAAGTGCATCAGACCATGGAAAAAAGAGATAATCTCTTTTTTCCATGATCAGACAATTTTCAAAATTGATTTATGTATTTTGCTAACAAATAAAACATCTTTCTATATATGGACATTGAAAATACTATACATTGTGAAAATATATAGTTCTATCAGTATTTGTACAGCTTTCGACAACATCATTGCGTCCATTTACTCTTGAATTAATGTATTAAATTTCAAATATGATGTACTCTGATTAATATATTCAAACATCAATGAACTATAAAGTCATTCAAAGATTCAAAATATAGGAATATGCTGAAGATTTCGTATTTAGTGTGGTTTTAAATATATATTGTAATCAACAGTATCAATATCTTCTAAATAACATGTGTGCTTGGGCCTTCAAACCGGCTTCGTTTCCAAATGCATTCTGAACATTCATGATGAATAAATGCATTTCACTTTAATAAATTTCATTTGATTCCAATCATCTGCTTTCAAGTTTGGTGTTTTACAGCTTTTTAGAATCTTTATAGGCTGCTATGTTGTAATTACAGTCAGGGCCTCGACTGTGATTAGAAAATGACACTTTCCTTTTCTCAAGAACGCATATACATATTTGCTAGAACCATTCCAAATATATATAGCATGATATGTAGAATTGTTAGCAAGTGGTGCAGGTAATGAGGGGACGCTAGACCTGGAAACATCCAGGCAAAATAGGAACAAGACAAAGGGAATAAAATTAGGTGAAAATATATTCCATAGTTCAGAATTAATTCCAGATGGTTTCAAGGTGTTAAGCTTTGATATCCAGTAAGACTCACATTTGTGGAGAATTGTTATCATCTTGTGCAAAGCCAAATTTGACACCCTATATGTGAGACTTGCAGAGCGCCAGGTCGATTTTGATACCCTATATGCAAATCTCGGGAGCCAGAACTAATCAAGTTAAATTTGAATTTTTGACATGAGGCATTGTTAATAAATCGGAATAATTCTGAAGATATTTTTCACTCTGATCTAACGGCTTGAAGTTCCTCGAGGGGTAGCTTGTCACAATCGTAACAGCTTTGTATGCAAACTGTACTATGATAAACAACATTGTGGCAGTTAATTGTTTAACCCTTGTTATACGGAGCGATTTTCACAAACAAAACGTTGCATCCCCCCCCCCCCTCAATTTTTATAGTGAGTCCCACAGACCCCCATATGTGGTACCAATATGTGATGACTCATCCCGAAAAGGGGGACTTTGCGACAGAACACTTTCCAAGAAACAAGTGAAAATAGACAGCAAAAAATAAAGGAAATACGAAGAATCTGTCCAAATACCAAATTCAATGTCATTATAAACGACGTCACTATGACGTCATAATAACCAAAATGTGAAAAATCGGCATTTGTAAGGAAAATATAGGCAAAAATCAAAATTTTCTAAAAAATCGTAGGAACTAGGAATATACTATTTTCATGCGTTTTTGTGCTAAATATTGTAGAAAATGACTAGTTTACCTAAATACAAAGTTAGAAATGAATATCTGCTATATAAATAACTAAAAAGTACAATTTTAAAATCACGGAGTTACACCAACCCCCTGACCTCCGAGCTTTGAACGGACACTGTATCCCCCCCCCCTGAAGGTGGTAGGGTTTACATTTTTCACTAAGCGCAAAGGATGAACTTAGAGGTACACCAAGTCGTTTAGCGCTGAGCGCAAAAAATTTGTAGAGCCAGGAAAAGATTCGGTAGGGGGGTTAATGCCGTTAATGCAACCCCCCATTCGTATAGTTAGGGTTAAAGCATAGTATAATATGCTGTGATAAAAGGGTGCAAGCGCAGCCACATTATGATAACTGGACTGTGGTGGTCGAGGAAGATAGGAGAATCAACGGACCTGATCGTCGGGTACTTTTGAAAAATCGAATATGAATCAGGAAGAAAGAGTATATTATATATATATATGTATAGATTTACCTTTGAAAGTTTTTAAGTTTTGTATAATTTAGGGGGGTTAATGCCACAAATATTTGAACTTCATGCAAATTATAATCCAAATATGTTTATTCAATCAGAACTATTTCATTTCATACTTTACATTAGTGTCTACGCCTGTGTGCACTTACGAATATTTAACCACTTACACATGTAGCAATCTATCATTTCTACAGTAGATAGCAGAAATCTTGTTATGGACACTAGTCACCAACTGGTCAGAAAAATTGTTTCACAACAGCAATTGTGTCAAAATGCGTCTGTTTTGTTTTAACAGAACATAT
>JXSR01S004154.1:0-11695 GCA_000969725.1 Ophiothrix spiculata
CAGATAATACTTTTCAGTGTATTTTTTTTGTATTTCATTTAAGAACCCGAAAGGTGAATTTGGCCTTGGTCATTTAACATCTCTGACCGTAACAATCCGAACGGTCTTTTCTCTGAAATTTGGAGAAACGGCCGTTCGGAATTTAAACCGTTCGGAGTAAAAACCATTCGGAGTAATGACCGTTCGGAACAAAAACCTTTCGGAATTAAGATTTTCGGAGCAATAGCCTTTCGGATTAAAAACCTGTCGGATCAAAGGACTAAAAATCATTCGGAGAAACGGCCGTTCGGAGAAAAAACGTTCGGAGTAAAAACCATTCGGAGAAACGGCCGTTCGGAACAAAAACCGTTCGGAGAAATGACTTGTCGGAACAACGGCCTGTCCCCGTTCTAACACATTGTAAATAAAATCTACTTTTTTCATTCACACCTCAAATGACTGTATTGGAAATCAGAATTCAGAAAGTATCATCTTTGATTCCATTACTCAACCCATTGATTTTTGACCCGAAAAAGCAAAATTTGTAAATTAATTTATTATATTTATTTTATTTTTGCAATTTAACACTTAAATGCATGGAAATTTATTTTATTTTTGCAATTTAACACTTAAATGCATGGATTTTGTTTTTCGCCTGTAGCGCGAAAACGCATCATAACAAAATAAAGCTATATATGTAATTGTCAAGATAGGAGTTGTGCATGTTTTGGTGCCCCAAAAAATCAAATTAGCATAAACTGGTAAAATGATGGCGCTGTTCAAATTTCGGTTTGTCCCTAAAAACAAAACAATACAAACTGTTTTAAAAATTTTATTTTAGCAATGTATTTGTAATAACAGTCTGCTATTATGAGCCAAAAAGATAAATTCTTGCTTTGGGAAAGCAGATTTTGATATTTTTGGGAGGAAATTTTTCGTAAAAAAGGAAAAATTTGACACAAATTAGATATCTGGCCGCCATTTTGAAATGGAATGACGGATTTTGAATTTGTTTCATATAAATTGAATTGAGTTGGTGTATCACTGTGTACAGTTTTAAAGATAAATAATGTGGAGAACATTGTTTTTAAAGCGATCAAAATCTAGGGTCCATATGGACCCCCCTTTTGCAATAACGGGATTTTAAAACACCTTATGCACTTAAGTGTTAAGGTATTATGCCATAGAAAATCCTAACTTTCACTTTGGGCATGTGTCCCCTTCAAGCTTTCAAAAATCTTATTTTGTCCCTATTTTGAAACAAAATTTGTCCTAATTTTCTAAATATTCAAACATATTATTTTAAATTATGGTAGAACATATAATAGAGCAAAATAAATTTCACACCTATCTTTATTGTCAAACTCTCTCTCTCTTTAAAATGCAAATTATGCTGTTTGTTTGTTGTCCATCTCTATTAGAAAATAAAAACAAACTTGCAAGAAAGTTTTAACGTCATATGTCAGGATTCTTATTAGCTAAAACCTGAATTATGAAAGAGATGACTTTTGGGCTGAGGCGATATACATGTGGATCATGCTTGGCACAGAATCAAGTTGAAAGTGGATTCGTCTGAATATACCTGTACTCCCAAAGTTTACTTTAATTCAGATTAAGTCACTCCGAAGATAGCAGCAATTGCAAAAGCAACTGTGTGCGCGGTTGCTTTTCAACAAAAAAACATCTTATTTTTTGCGCTGCATTTATTTTCGCACTTTTCACGCTCAACTCGTCTAGCGCGGAAGTAAACAAATCTGTGTGATATCATGATATAAAACAAATATTGAATGCCTATGCACTTGCAATAGTGCAAAATATATTATTTGGTCAAATTTGGACCATCCATTTCACTCAGCTACGCCTCGTGAAATAGAAAAATCCACATTTGACCTCATGATATTTTATACTAATATTGACTGCTTTGAGGGGAATGGTTTAAATTATTTTCCCGAGGTGATCTCAAAACCATGAATATGCCCGAAGCGAAGCTGAGGGCATATTCATGGTTTTGAGATCTCCGAGGAGAAATAATTTTAACCATGCCCGAACAAAAAGCAGTCAATGTTCGTTTTATATACCGAATACACAGATTGTTGTCATCAGGTTGGTTAAAAGAACCGATAATGATTTATTACGATATATGTTTCTCCTTTCAATGCTGACCGCGCCGTACTGTGCGCAAACAAATATATTGAGCGGGCCCAGTGAAAAATATGCCCCGGGCCTAGTTAAATCCAAGCCCACACTTTTAACCAATCAGAGGACAGGAATCTATATATGAGGTATATAATTTGTATACTATTGCATGGCTCAAATCACTGTAATCATGATATAATACAAAATATATCATTCGGTCAAACTTGGACTGATCCATTTCATTGGCTACGCCTCATGAAATAGAAAAGTCCACATTTGACCTCATGATATATTTTGTACTATTGCACTCTCAGGTTTTCAATTTTTGTATATTAATACCCCGGTTAACATATTATTACTAGAATGCTAAAAATACATCAAAATTTCTCTCTCATATGTCAGTGGCTCTTGAAATTGTTCTTCAGGCCAAATGTTGATAATATGCCGGTTACAAGACACCAATGTTGTTGTTTCATGGGCCCTATCTCTGTCCACACAGCGAACCTTTGTTATAGCATTCACTGCTTTATATCACCAGACAATCCAAAAGATGATGATAACAGTAAATTTTCTCACTAATGTCTCCTCCATCCAAAAGCTCATAATATGCTACGTAGGGCTCAGACGTCTTATCCAAAATAAGACGCCGGTAACCGCTAATCAATCTAAGCACTTGATTGGCCCATATCCTGAAGACATTTGTTTTCAGCGTCAAACAGTTACACGCGGGACGCATTGGTGAATGCGCGAATTTCTTGTAACACGTAGTTAAACACGGTGCATCATGCAGAGGTCGCGCATGTTAACATCGCCATTTTGTCAACCTCTTCACAAAAACCTTCCACTCACGAATGATTGCCGTGTAGTTCGATAGGGCGAGTGTGCTGGCAAGTTGTGTAATTATACTGGTCAAAATTTTGACTAATTATGATCAGCCGTTACCTGCATGCGATGATGGGCAGTCTGAACCATATAGTGAAGCGCCCACATCGAGGGTACCAGCGTAATAATATGCCGGTTACAAGACGCCAATGTTGTTTTTTCATGGGCCCTATCTCTGTTCAAACACATGTTTCTTTGTCGCATTCATTGCTTTTTAGCACCAAACGTGGCGGTGGCGGCAGCAGCGGTGGTGACTACAACAATGATGATGAGGACAGTTTATTCCGTCTTTAGCTGCCTTTTTCATCCAAATGTTCATAATACGCCGATTACAAGAATCCAATGTTGTTGTTTCATGGGCCCCATCTCTGTTCAAACACATGTTTCTTTGCCGCATTCATTGCTTTTTAGCACCAAACATGGCGGTGGCGGCAGCAGTGGTGGTGACTACAACGATGATAATGAGGACAGTAAATTCCGTCACCAATGTCTTTTTCATCCAAATTTTCATAATACACCGGTTACAAGACGCCAATGTTGTTGTTTCATGGGCCCTATCTCTGTCCAAACAGCAGTTTCTTTGTCATAGTATTCACTGCTTTTTAGCACCAAACGAGCACCCGCATCCTGAGAATACGATTTGCCTGTAAAAAGAAAAAAAGCACAATTAACCTACTTGTTCCTTATTCTTACTTGTCTGCCCTATAATGTGATGTGCAGGAGTCCCATGAAATAAGTAATTTGTAGGGTTTACCAGTGATAATGTAAAACATGCCACATATTCCAACCTGTATGTTTTTAATTTGTTTATTTCATTTAGTTATGTGACATGGTGAAATCTCTGAAATGAGTAACCCGGGGGGGGGGGGGGGGGGGGGGCACTCAACTTTGAGCTCTGCGCCATGTGCCACCAAAAAGACCCTGTTTTTTGATCCTTGCTCTAACTGACACACCCCTATTTACCACCTGTCACTCAATGACCCCCTTTTTAAAAAAATTCCTTGTCACTAAAACAACCCACCATTTTCTTAACTTGGTGTAATTTTTCGTAAATTTTACAAAATTTGTTGAAAATTTCAAAAAAATCGTCTAAATTTTGTAAATTTTTGGCTATTTTGACCCAGAAAGCCCCTACTTTTTTTTGAATTTTGTCCAAAAACTCCCATTTGTTTGCAAATTGTTACTGAAAGACCGCCTTTTTTGACCCAATTTGTCACCAAAAGAACCCTACTTCCAAGGTGCTCGGTGGAACTCGTACATCACTTTCATATATGAGTGCTCCCTCCCCTCCCCTGGGTGAGTAACATTGACTTTTAGCATGTGATGACTTTTAATCAATCATAATGTGATCTAGAAAAATCTGTCACTTGATAAAAACCTACATGCTACTGAATAGAATAGTCTCAACAATAATAACAATGATAATGGAGCATATTTATAATAATAATAATAATTTTTATAGAGCGCAATAACATCAAATGAACTCAAGGCGCTTTACAATAACAACATTTACAAACATGGTAAAACTTACTGATATATCTACAATAGAGTAAGGCAATATAAAACACACGAATGAATATTACACAGCATATATTAAAAGCCTACAGAAAAGGCAGGATGAAAAAAACAAAACTGTGGAATAAACATTAAAAATACATGATGATATAAGTTAAAAACAGTGACATATTGCACAGCAAATTATTAAGGTGCAATCACAACATACATTGCATGAGAAGAGCAAAAATGAGAGAGAAGGAACATGCAAAGCAAATTGTGATCACACCATACAATATGCTAGGACGAATACAAAAAAAGACACTCAAAATTCATTGTTTATACTGTGCGTTGATCACCTGAAGGTCTCAAGGCGCTGTTGTGCGTCAGCTGCAGCACTCCACAGGGGAGTACCCTTAGTCGCATACTGACACCAATCATACAACTGACCACATTCTGATGTGGGTGTGGGGGGTCGCTCACTTTATATTTTGACGGGGACAGATTCTGGTTTGATTCAACCCTCTACTTCTAGATATTCATGGGCAAGATTCATTTTGGAGGCTAGGGAACTGGCAAACAAGGTGAAAAGTAGGGTCTTGGGAATTCTTCATCCATGGTAAATATAGGGTCTTGAGAACTGCCTCACGCATTGTGTATTCAGACCTTGATGTATGCCTATTAAAAACAGTTTGGCTTGAAAAATCAATGCCGGATAAAAATTGTGAGGATATGATAACTTTTTCTTCCGATGAGGTGTGTTAATTTGCAGCTAAAAGAGCGGGTTTGGGAGAGACCTTAAATGCTAATGAACAACTCTCAAAGGAAAAGAGCAGATGGTTTTGTTTAAGGAGCCTTGAGAATGGCAATTTCAGGAAGATGCATGCCTATAGAACGGTGATTAGTTTTAAAAAAGGGACTCCAAAAGCGATATAGAGCCATTTTGTAACCGTCAATTGTTCATTTTACAGATTGGAATCTAACCACTCCTTATAGAATCTTACCAATGTTGAGAAACAATCACAAGCAGCCACAAACAAACATACAGCGTAATGCGTGCATGGTACCTCCATCTTCCCAGCGGCCCGTCCCTGGGTCATAGACCTCACTAGTACGTATTACATTGCGTGCCCCACCATCAGTGCCCGTATACGACTTACCTACATGACAAATAAAAGAACGAATCATGAAAGGGTGGTCTATCCCCTTGTATATAGAGCAGGATAGATTTACAGGGGAGATACAAGACTCGCAGCCATTTTTATTCCGGCATGGAGACAAAATTGGGATTCAGGTTTTTGTCGATGATGCATCTTGTCATAATGCGGGGATATTGAAAACCTGCACACACGCCTTGCATGCAGGTCGGTGAATCATTTACGCAAAGTATAAGTTGCATGATTTGTAACTACGCGCAACTAAATCTTGGCACTCGGGGTTGAATTTGGCGGGAACCGTGAGTGGACCCGAATACACCCAATTTGAGCTCCATGGCTGGTGCCATGGTATACAAAGTCCGGTATCTCCCCTGTAAATGTATGATATAGAGCCATCTTGTAACTACTAACTACCATATCTACTGGAATCTAACTGCTACTTACAGGGGTTTACCAATGTTAAGAAACAATCAAAAGCAGCCAGAAGGAAACATGCAGCGCATCACACCCAAGCGACATCCGTCGTCCCAGCGGGCCTTGGCTGGGTCGTATACCTCACTAGTACCTGTTACATTACGTGCCCCACCATCACCGCCTGCTTTGCCTGAAAGTGACTTACCTAGGACATAATAAAAGAAAAAAATGAGAAATATGTAAAATTTTCTTTTAGTCAACACTAGTGTACTGGACAGATTAGTATCATTATTAATAGGGACCGCTCAAAACTCAACCGGCAGCTGACCCGGAACTGGCGGTTGCCATTGTTCATAACAATAGCAATCGGCCTCGGCCAGAACCGGAGGTTCCTTCCGGTAAATCGCCGGTTGAGTTTTGAAGTGCTTCCTAACCTTTCTTCTCATTTTCAATTTATATCAGCTAAAAATGCGTTAAAATCAAAAAATGTTGATAGAGGTGACTTTGGGGACAAAATTTGGATCCTGAATTGCCCCTTTAAGTACTCACCTCCAAAGACGTAGATCTTGCCGCCAGCTGCTGCTATCCCATGGAAAGCTCTGGGTACTCTCATTGGCTCTATAGGTGTCCATGTGTCTGATTTTGGATCATAGAATTCTGCTGTCCGCTGCCTGGCCACCATGTTAGTACCGCCAACTGCATATATACGTTCATCTATTACAAGAATAAAAAAGTTGTAAACAGAGAGCCATATATGCTATAGAAAAGCCTGGGTTGGTGACAACGGTTCCCAAGACTTTGAAGGGAATATGAGTACTGAGGTTTGTTAATATGGTGTTCTACCCATGTCTACCTTGTCACTTTTCTATATGAGGACACAGATACCATTTTTAAGACTGTTTGATTTTTATCTTATAGAAGAGGCCCTGTGTTTTGACATAGCTAATATTGTGCAACCTCATAAATAAGCCTTGATGATATAAGGCCAAGAAAAAAAAATTGTTGTGTTGCCCTCAAGTGGAATTTCTGAAAAATTAAGTCGGTCGGTCGGAAAATAATTTTTTTTAAATCTTTTTTTCTAAAGCACCCAAAGTTTCAAATTTGGGCACTTTTTCCACTATTTTCTTAAAAAACACCCAATCTGAGCAAAATTGGGTGCTTTCCCGACCCTATTTTTTTATTTTTTATTTTTGAATAGGGTCAGTCGCTGAGTGCAACACAACAATTTTTTTGACCTAACACACAAGTTTTGAAGTCTAAAAATTAACTAAAACAAGATTAGCACCATGGTAGAATACCTTATTCTTTATGATACTGACAGCGATACATGTACAGGCATTACTCTTTTTTCCATGGCATCAACGGCTTGTGGGATGTGAAATTTGAGTTAAGTTCATCCTGGGACTAGTTCATCCCAGGTTCATTAGTGAGGTATCTTAAGGGCCCTGTCAACCCTTCATTTTCAGAAATGTTTTTTACTCTGTAACTCAGCAATGGATGATTAAATCCAAATAAAAGTATATATTTCTAGAAGCGGATTTGCATGCTGAACATAATGGTTAGGTCATTTTTTGACCAAAATGTGTAATTTTGGCCCTAAGGTCCAAAAATCATTTTTTGACTCAAAAATTTATGGGAAAGCTAAGTAGCTTTAGTAAAATTTTGAACTGTTTTACTTTTTTAAAATCTAGAAAGCAGTATCTAGGAACGCCTTTTTCAATTCTTGTCAAAAATTGGTCCAAAAATGTCAAAAATACCACCACTGCCACCATTTTTGGTGGCAGCAGTGGGATTTTGACCTATTTTTGTCAATATTTCTGAAACTAAGAAAAAAAAAATCAAAAATTTGAAAAAAACATTCCTAGACATTGTTTTTTGGACCTTGGGGCAAAAATTTCACATTTTGGTCCAAAAATGACCTGACCAACATATTTAGTATGCAAATTCACTTCTAGGAATGTATACTTTTATTTGGTTTTAATTATTCATTGCTGAGTTACAGAGCACAAACCATTTCTGAAAATGAAGGGTTTACAGGGCCCTTAAGGTGTCTGGTCCATGATAGATCTGACTGAAATTTGCTGGTAAAAATCGGCATGAATAATATTTTATCGATGTAGAACCGATTTTTAAAATAAAAATTGGGGGTCACAGGACTTGTTTTTGCATGTGAGTCAGTTTAAAAATAGCATTTTTAGAGCTTTTTTTGGAAAATTAGTACAGGTGTCTATGGGAAATGTGGCAAGTCACTTAAAAGCGTTGATTCAAAAACTTCCCACTAAAATCTGTGTCACTTTTTTCACAAAATTTGCACACAAGTATGTTCTTTCAATTAACAAAATAAAAAGTGGGGGTCATCAACCTAGTTTTTACAAAAAATTTGAAAATGTGACATTTTCTGGCTTCAAAACACAATTCTGCGTATACTGCGCATACGTGTTGCTGCACTTACGGAATCAAAACGAGTGCATAACGGTACGCGTGTACCTGTCTTGAAGGAAGTTGATTTAATACAGTCCAATATATGATGTAGGAGACTGTTCCATATCTTTGTATACATGTCTTGACTGATTGCCGTAGGTATGATAATGCATGCGTATTCTTTAAAAGACCATGGGATTTAGTTAGGTGCTCTAGTCAAGAAATATCCAAGAGTGAGGGAGTTATTTCAAACAACAAAGTTACATCGTAATGCATCTGTCAATTACAAGCCTGTCTACTGGGGACTTGGGCACTATAAGGACAATACCCAGGACTGTTACCATTGGATGACCGGAAATGCCCTGCTAGCTGGGACTGTACTTGGTCTGTATGTACCTGTGACCATACAATATAGTCACCCAGCTACCCGGGCTGCATATCAAAATGTAAGTCCCGGCTCCCTGTAGCAGGGTTTGCAACTGACAGACAGATAACTGAAGTACCTTTATAATGACTTACCTACTACAGCAAGCCCAACCCCTAACCTGGGGATATTCATGGGTTGTTGACTTACCTACTACAGCCAGCCCTACCCCTAACCTGGGGATATTCATGGGTTGTTGACTTACCTACTAGAGCAAACCCTACCCCTAACCTGGGGATATTCATGGGTTGTTGACTTACCTACTACAGCAAGCCCTACCCCTAACCTAGGGATGTTCATGGGTTGTTGACTTACCTACTACAGCCAGTCCTACCCCTAACCTGGGGATATTCATGGGTTGTTGACTTACCTACTACAGCAAGCCCAACCCCTAACCTGGGGATATTCATGGGTTGTTGACTTACCTACTACAGCCAGCCCTACCCCTAACCTAGGGATATTCATGGGTTGTTGACTTACCTACTACAGCCAGCCCTACCCCTAACCTGGGGATATTCATGGGTTGTTGACTTACCTACTACAGCAAGCCCTACCCCTAACCTGGGGATATTCATGGGTTGTTGACTTACCTTCTACAGCAAGCCCTACCCCTAACCTGGGGATATTCATGGGTTGTTGACTTACCTTCTACAGCAAGCCCTACCCCTAACCTGGGGATATTCATGGGTTGTTGACTTACCTACTACAGCAAGCCCTACCCCTAACCTGGGGATATTCATGGGTTGTTGACTTACCTACTACAGCAAGCCCTACCCCTAACCTGGGGATATTCATGGGTTGTTGACTTACCTACTACAGCAAGCCCTACCCCTAACCTGGGGATATTCATGGGTTGTTTTGTTGTCCACGCTCCTTCAACTGGATCATACATAAACGTTGTATTCTTTGCGTTAGTTGCCCAGTCGTTGCCGCCAATTACATACAGTTTGCCTCCTAGGACAATGGCACCATTATGGAATCTTAACACAGAAAAAAGAAGAAAGGTGTTTAATTGTAACCAATGAAGTTGCCGATAATTCATACACTCCGCACATCACCTATCCAACCAGAACGCAAGAATATAAAGTACGCGGAGTGCAGGGAAACTTAACAATGCACTGCGCTTGTTGCGTTCCGGTTTGTGTGGCGGGCGTTTAGTGCGTATGAATATTTCATTGTTTTTTTTCGGGTGATGACATATTTAGTTTAGAGAAGTTTTGGACTTCGATGGTTATATAAAAGCCTTATTTCTTTTTCACAAAAGATAAATTATTTTTCTGTCGTGCATAAATTAGATTAATAAATTTGCATTCCATTATCATTATGCACGTAAAATGAGACACTTGCAGTAAATTTTGATTGCTGTCCAATGCACTCGGCCCCTACGGGCCTCATGAATTGGACGCATCAAAATTGACCGCACATACATTGATTTTGTCTCATTTCACTCGCGGCATGAAATGCGCATTTATTAACCTATAAGTATACCCTATTTATATTGAATGTGAGTTATTGCATTTCTAGATCTGTTTTTCTTTTCCTTCTCTTTTTTTGTGCATTGTCAAGGGAATTATACTTCGCAACATATGAAGGGGTTATCAAAAAGTTTTGCGGCACACGACCAAACATTCGCAATTTGAGTTGTCGTAATGCAGCACGACACATTTGCATATTGCTGCAATGGTCTGTCACAAAAAAAAATAAATTATTCCACCTCAAAATATCGTGTCGTTGCGACCATCATGGCAGGGTAATCGATATATCGGCTTGTCGTACGGCAGGCAAAATTTTTTTAGATTCGACAAGTTTGAGTTTGCGCACTTTACATTATTGACGTCATGCTCGTCGTACGATCACATGACAGGCAAGTCTGAAACCAGCTTCACGCTCGATGTTCCAATTGTACTTGACTTAACTAGAAGTTGGTATATTCGTGTGGTCTAGTGGAACAGAGCAGGACTCATAATCAGTAGGTCGTGAGTTCGAGCCCCGTTAGCGCCAACGAGTTATGCCCTTGGGCAAGGCATTTAGTCTCTATTGCTTTGTTGACCCGAGCGTTATATAGGTAAATACTAGAAATATAGTTGAGTAGCATCTAATGGTATATCCACACCAAGGACGTTATAAAAGGCAGCTGACCGTATTCAATTGGTAATGTAATAATTGTAATAAGCGCGTTGACCCGATGTTCAATCGGAAAAAGTGCTATATAAGTGGACCTATTATTATTATTATTATATTATCCTGTACTTCACACTCCATGGGATAATTACTTGTGCCGCCATCCCCGTTTCTGACAGAACTCATTACACCCTAATATTGGCAAGCGCTGTAACAGCTTGGAGGTACAGTGAAGAGCATTGCTCTATACACTGCCGCTCTAAAGTATTTCCGCACAAAAACTTTATTCAGCCATATCTCAAAAGGCGTTTATCCGATTTTCATCAGTTTTTGACAGAGTCTATATTGAAAAATTATCGAAGTAACTATTCTGGAATTGCATTAATTGCATATGAAAATATGGCATGTAGTGCATATTATCTGAACATAAAAAAATGAGTTTTCTGCGCAGTCGTTTTACAACTTACAAGGTAATAATTAAGTTATGAAAAATTGATTAGTACATAGTATTGAGATTTGTACTTATGGTGTATCTGTTTATGGTCCATGAAATCTGCCATTTTTATAGCAATGGAAGATCAAATATTAAAAGAAACATCGATTTATTCATATTGAAAAGATAAGTTGCCTATACTAGTATGAATCTTTGATGATTCTAAGGTGTTTA
>JXSR01S004154.1:11745-27015 GCA_000969725.1 Ophiothrix spiculata
TGTTTAATATAAAAAAATTAGGTTTTTGAACGCTTTTAATTGTGCAGAAATACTTTAGAGCGGGAGTGTAAATCACCTGTATTTCTTAATAAATTGATATTTGGATGGCCTTTAGTCAAATGCATTAACCCTGGTTCTGGGCTGTTCAATATTCTTGATCAATTTGTATTATCATGTCGTGTATGGTCTGAGTCTCTTCAAGCATGGCTCTGGGTGCCTCTAGGTCACTGGGAGGGGAGATCAGAGTAATGATACTAATTCTAAAATGTATTGGAATTAGGGCAAGTCATTTAACACATACCTTGCTTCAGGTAGACTTGGTAGTTCTTTCACCTCTTTTTTAACCAAATCAAACTGAAACGCTCTTCTGCATGGAGCGCCATCTGTTTGACGAATGTTGCCACAGAAATACAGCACCTTGTTCTTTTCATCCAGAGCTTTGGCAAAGGTCTCCAGTTTGAATCCTGTCTTGTTCCGTGACAACCATGCGGTTAACCATTGGTACTCAGGTTCTTTTTTCCATACATCAGTGACAGGGTTATATGAGTACATCTCTAATGTCTCATTTTCACATTTACGGGAATTTGCGATGAGCAATTTACCGTTTATCATTAGAGTTGTTTCGGGTTCTAGATCTCTTGGCAGTATGCCACAGTCATGCCATTGTTGAGTGTAGGTGTTGAGTATTTCAATGGACTTCACTTGTGGAGTATTTGCAGCCATTTGTTCACTGTAGGTAAATAAAAGTTCAATAATGTACATCACATGTACTCTATAAACCTTGAGGTATGCGGTTATGCTGGTACCCTTGATGTAGGCGCTTCACTATATGGCTCAGACTGCCCATCATCGCAGGTAACCGCTGATCATAATTAGTCAAAATTTTGACCAGTAGAATTATACACCTTGGTTGTTCACTCGCCCTATCTAACTACACAGCAATCATTCGTGAGTGGAAAGCTGTGGTAAAGAGGTTGACAACATGGCAATGTTTACATGCGCGACTTCTGCATCACGCACTGCGTTACAAAAATTCGCACAATCACTAATGCGTCACGCATGTTATGTGTTTCACGCGCTAAACCACTGCTACAGGGACCCTTTGCTTGGTTACGCTATGCCTGCAACAGTATACTTGAGTGAAGACTTATGATATACTGGTACAAAAGTATTCTTTTTCAGCTATTAACCAATGAAATTGTTGTATATTTATCTACTGAGTGATAATAAACTAACCTTATTCGTGATTGCCTGTACCCTCCGATTGCATAGATATGATGTGAAAACTGTCGACGCTCCTCAGAAAGGTTTGTCTTGTTAAATACTGATACTACATCTAAAGCGACAGAATGAAGAAAGATGAGACAATACATGGCAAATAAAAAGTGGAAGCGGTATTTTTTAAACACTGTTTTAATGCTTTGGGAATGGTTATCATCCCATTTGTCTCTAATGGAGATTGAGTCACTTTGGATACCTCTTGACTTTTTGTTTGGATTCTTTTCATAAGTCTGTGTATCTAGCCAAGCTTAAAGCAATACTATAAGATTTTGATCAGAAATGGTTTAGAGTAAAAATAGCCTAAAATGAAGCAATCAACCTATCTAAAAGCATTTCCAAGTGTACTTTGTCAAAAACTTGTTTTGCCACAGGAAAATTAGTAAAAACACGCATTTTCCTATAGGCCTACGTATACACATGCAATTAAATTTGGGATCCCAAATTTAATTCAACAAATGGCCATTACAGAAAAAGTAAGCATATTTAAGCCAAATTATTGGCAGGTATTAATATCTACCAAAAACCAAACCCTATAAGCTAAAAATTTCAAAAGTCATGGTTGGCAGAGGTGCTTTATTTTAACACTTTATAGTATTGCTTTAAGTTGCAATTATCAAAGATGCTATACACACATGCGCACACAATATCACCATCTCTCTCCCACAAGGATTACGTTTGAATTATAATAATAGCTACCTACGTATGTTTCCTACAATGACCTGTTTTCTGCAATGACTTGCCCCCCCCCCCTCCTTCAGCTGACACATCGTTTGACTTAAAGCCTGACTAATATTGCAAAATAGTGACAACATCGCCACCTCTATCTCCCCACCTCTCCCCACCCTTTGATAGTTTCCGTAATAACAGCTACCTGACGTTATTTTCTGCAACAAACTGGTTCTCCTTTGGTAGGAAACATCATGTGACCCTGGGGTGGGGGGGGGGGCTAGAAGAAAAAAGTGGTACACGTACTCATCAGCACCTCAAAATCAGACCCTAAATGTCGTAATAATGAAGAGCAAATTCAACCCTTAATGGCGTAAAATATTCATAATCATACCCCTAAATGTTGTAATACACTAAAAGTGACCCCTAAATGGCGTAATGGACATTAGATCCATTCATGGCATAACAAACTGAAATGGACCCTCAACAGCGTAACACACTATTTTCTGCCATAAAAAACATGAATAAAATACATTGGAAGCCTTTTCTGATTTATTTCTTGGAAATTTAGAATAGCTGGCAAAAAAGTGACCATAAAGTTGAAGAAAACGTAAAAGAAGTCGTAAAAAGACAATCCTTAATGTCGAAAGTTACTCTGAAAAGTGGGCCAAAATCCAACCCGTTTTTGACTTTTTTTCTGACGAGCATGCGACCACGTTTTTTCTTCAAGCGGCACCCCGGGCATGTGACTAGACATCTGTCTAATTCTGACATGTTTCAACAGGCCAGTACCCACAGAAGTTATTCCAGGAATAACTTTATTCCTGGATTGCATGGTTATTCTTGGAATAGAGACAATCAAGATTCCTGAACTATGTTAGATTTCAATGTGTCTCGAACAAGTACTCCATGGAATAACTTTATTCTTCGTTTGTGAGTATCAGCAAAGGAAGAAATAAAAAGTTATTCCTAGAATAAAGTTATTCCTCTTTTGTGAATACGGGTCAATGTCTCTCCCTTGGCCCCAATTCTCCCTACCCTGTAATGGCTTCCATAATAATGACAGCTATTAATGAAATCATTAAATTTCCTACAAATCATGAAATTTTGAATGCAACAAATGCGTAGAGTAAACAAGCGTATCACCTTGCGTACAGTACAAAAGACTTTTCATTTCACACACTCGCAGCGTCAAACAACCAATCTAGATATACGTGCAGTGCATTTTCGTTCCCAATGTGTAGACGCACACATTCTCATGACACGCACCCTGCAGATTTGATTTGTAGGGAATTTAATGATTCCTATAATACATGCCTTTGTTTTCCTGGTCCTTCATCTGACACAATCATGTGACTTGACACCTGACTAATTCTGACATGCTTCAAAGCAAAGACAAAATCTCCCCATCTCCTTCCTCTTCCTCCTCATACCAACCCTGCAATACATTCCATAATTATAATAGCTACTTACTGTCGTTTTCTGCAATGACCAGGTCCTCCTTCAGCTGACGCATCATGTAACTCGTCACCTGACTAATTCTGACATGTTTCAACACAGAGACAATGCCCTCTTTTCTATCACTGGGATTATGTTTATACCACCTGAAGACTGCTTCTATCATCTTATCTTCTGAGGCTGTAGGACCTGTAAAAGAGATGGGTCAGGTGTACTAAAATCTGTATGCTGCTGCATATGATTGGAATAATTTTGCATAAAAAAGTATACTTTTAGGTACCATCAAAAACTATACCCTAACCCTAACCCTAAACCTTAACCGTAAAACTAACCCTAACCATACACCCTAACTTTAACCCTAACCCTAAATTAAACCTAACACTAACCATAAACCCTAACCCTATAATTCTGGATGAGACCTAAAGTACTATGGTCCAATTTTGCTACTGAGGGATATCGACACTCATAACGAGGGTTAATTTCAATTAGTCATAATGCATCACATGATACCATAATTGGCCTCATGATGAGTGCCTATATCCCTCAGTAGAAAAAATCAGAGTTGGCCGATTTAAATCAGGCTGATTTTAATCGCGATTTAAATCATGATTTAAATTGAAAAAATCTGATTTAAATCAATTTAAATCATGATTTTTTGTTATAAATCACGATTTTTGCCAACCTTGGAAAAAATGTGCCAATTATAGGAATGGTCTATAAGTCGCTAGAAAAGTTGAATTTCGATACAACTGCTCACAATGCATAATTGCTAACTTGAAATGGTAATCTATCTGCACTGCATGTCATTCTTGTCACAAAACTTTTAAGCAAAGAACAGGGGGGACAGACTGACCCCTGACAAAAATCAAGCGGGAAATCGGGGCAGCAAGCGGGAAAAATGAGAGCAGCTCACTGCAAGACTGCTAGACAGGAAACATTGGGAAAAGCAGAATACTGTGTCAAAAATCGCTTAAAACCTTTCGGTTTTTTTTTTTGCTTGTCAGTTTTGAAAATCAACTTGAATTTTTTTTTGGTGTACGAAAATTGATTTTTTGCCGGGAAAATTGGGAAGAAATGTGCACACGCCGGAAATAATCGGGACGAAATGTCTTTGCCCCCTGACCAAAAAGCCTGGCTACGCCACTGCACAAGAAGGTCAAGATTGTGCACTTGATATTTTGAAAGTCACACTTGCCGTGTGGCAGTTACAACAGACACTCTAAAAGCAGCACCAGTCTCATCAAACTCTTCTTCGTCACAACAGAATAAAAGCCCATTTTGATCAGCACTTTATTAAATGGGGGGGGGGGGGGGGGAGGGGAAAATGAGGGAGTTGCAATCCCTCCTATTGAGTTTTCCAGCCATGTTCTTACCAACATTCAGCCCTTGCCAGCTGATAATCTTAGCAAGTAATACTGCATCAATCTCAAGGAACTCGTCTTCTTCAACGACGGAGTAGAAGTACATTTTGATCAGCTCTTCGCATTCCCGTTGCAATCTCATCAAGCTGTACATCTCTGCAAACTTGAACATCCCTGAAATGCAAGAATCATAGATTAAAGAATTACAGATAGGGAACAGGTCTATTTGGACCCTAAGAATTCGGCTAAGATAGGGGATTGCGCTATGCCTGGACTGACGCTGAACCAGTGTGTAGTGACACAGGGGGGTCCTGAAAAATCCTTTACCATAAATGTGCTATTTTCACACACAGTAACCATGGTAACTTATGCGCATGTCCAATTTTGAATAATTATGCGTGCTTTTATTTTTGCGCACATGAAAATGTTAACATCCACTGTGCGTACAGATATTGAGATGCATTCATCTTTGCACTAGACAAATTGAGCATGAAAAATGCAAAAAATAACTTGATATAGCATGAAAATTACTACGAATGTAGGAATATAAAATCATGTACAATATTTATTTCATTAAAGTGCCAAGGGTGGATAGTAAAGCAAAAGAAAAGCCTCTGATGAATGACAAGGTCAGGATCGGGAATGGGTGGAAAATCTGTGGTGAATAATATACCAAAACATCTGCCAATCAATGTAAAACTTTTTTTCTTGTTTTTGCTGGTCAGTTTTTCAATTCAACTTAAAGCTTTTAAGGTTCAACAAAATTTCTAAAAAAAAATAATTGCCTGCACATGCCGTGAAAAACTGGGAAGCTTTTAAAGGTAAGTCAAGTCAAGTCAAGTCAATTGCTCTATGCACATATCAAAATGTCGTACAAAATGGCCCAAAATGACAATGTTTTATATTGCAAAACAATGTAAATTTGTAGTTTTTAAAGTATAATTGTTGACCGAAATTTAGTTTGTTAAATATCAAAATGTCGTACAAAATGGCCCAAAATGACAATGTTTTATATTGCAAAACAATGTAAATATATAGTTTTTAAAGTATAATTGTTGACCAAAATTTAGTTTGTTAAGAGCTACGAATTATTCCCTTTTGAAGAAAAAAATCATAGTACAGTAAAAAAAATATATAACTAAATTTGATATTAGACCATTCTTGATATAAGAAATCATTTCTAAATCTTCTTTTATACCAATTTCTTTTGTACATTACAGTTTTAATGATAGAACAAAATTTGGGGCTAAAGAACTAATTTATCTGTCAACAGCAATTATTCAATTATATTCAAATGAAATAACCCAATTGTTTAACCAGCTACCTGTAAGAATAATTGCATTCAAATAAACAGAAGAGTACAGAACAATTATCATTTACTTTAATTTACAAATTCATTAAAAAGTCATTTCACACATGCTAGCATTTCAAGTCCAAATTTAGCATCTATATAAGTTCGTCCACACATTTGAAACCAGGGCCACTAAAAAGCAGGGAAAGAGCCTAACAGGAAGCGGGGTATATTGTATTAAATGGGTTATATGCGAGGGGTGTAACATGAGAGAAAATGTGACCTGTCATATCGAAAGGTACCTTAAGGTCGGCATAGTTAATTACGAGATACGGGCCATTGAAGCTGAGCATAGTCAAAAAATCACGTCCAAGGTCAAACTTCTAATTTCATCTGAAACGTTACCTTTGAAGTGTACTCTGTCATATTAATCAGGTTCCAACATCAAAAACATAAGACAAATGGAGGAAAAAACGAGATAAAAATCCTTTCTTTATTCAAGTTTTACCATTACAGAAACTTTAAAACTCAATTTTCTCAGAACTAGAGTTTTTTGAATCAGCGTGATGCATTTTACCAATTTGGATGTAACTTTGCCATAAAACATCCAATAACCAAAAGCAAGGTGTCATTTTGAAGCTTAAGATGTATTTCTTTCAGATGAGACCAAAAAATCAATTTTCATTTTGGGACCCTTAAGGTACCTTTCGATATAACGGGTCACAAATGTGTCTATCTATGGTAACCATAATTAACACTGCAAAGTATAGGCATCTCTTAAATGCCAAATTCCTTGTCAAATGGAAATGGTTTGTCTGATTTAACTAAAACTTGGAATTAAAATCTGTTTATTTGTGATCTTTCACTTTTGCAAGCCAAAGAAGGAAATTTTTCCTCAAGATCTTGATGTTTACATGTAAACTTACACAGAAATTCAAAAGTGGTCGTGGAACACAATGAGTAGACAAAGTCTACAATATGCTAAAAACCAGCGGCAGCAAAATGGATGTCCTATTATGTTGACCCATCCAGGGATCTGACAAATATTGGGTGTATCCTGGACGCAATTCACTTTCACCCTATGCAACTTGGGATTTTGCATAGATTCTAGACTAGAATCTATGGATTTTGTTGGTGCATTGTAAAAAGGTTGGACATTTTACACAACATTTTATATTAAAGTTACATTGCAAAGTCAGAAAATAAATGCTATCCTTGGCTTAAATCCCAATTTCAAATTATTGCTGAAAGTCATGAAAGTGCAACAAGTTCAAATATATACATCATAGATATTTGAATTTGATGTGCATATGTAAGGCCAAGTAAATAAAATTTTATGTTTCTCGTCCAGGTTTTTGCAAAAAAAAAAAGGAGGGGCTTTTATTTCTTATTGTTAAACACTCTAAATTTACCTGATTTGGTGACATTTTGACATGTTTGGTTTGCAAAATGATCTCTATAAAAACAATGAAATCTTTTTTATTTTCTTGTTTACAGAACTAACCTAAATGAAATGCATTATTATACATTTTGCAAGGCTTGTATTCAAATTCGTGTAGCTTTCTTAAACTTTTTTTTATTAACAAGTTCTAATTGAAATTGACAAAATAAAAAGAAATTTAAGAAATCTTCAAAAATGAAGCGTAAGGCGATGAGAAACAAATATGTTTTACTTTGCCTAATAATTATTGTTTTGAAAACTTTTGACCTGAAACCAAACTCATTTGATAACAAAAACATGAGCAAGAAGCATTGAAGTCATAAGATTTCATTCATGCACAATAATTTTGGGTAAAGAAAAGCAACATAACTTTTGAACCAAGAATTAAACAAATAATGGAACTTTAAGTGGGTAGGGGAGCTATGGCATAAAATCATTGTCCCCTCACACTATCAACATCAAATCTAATTTCATTAAAAAGACCCCATTTAAAAACTTAAAATCACCAGCTATGCGACCAGCTTTTGAAGTAAACTTTGCCATTCAAAATGCACAGAAAATTATAAAACGATCCATTCAAAAACAATCTCATGCGTCACTCAAAAATTATATAAGAAGAATCTTAATACAAAATATATGCCACATTATGAAATCACGGTGACAGTCCCTCAACCAGGTGTAAAAATCTGACCGCATAAATTGAATCGGAATTTCACAAAACTTCTCAACTGTGGAAAACAAGCAATGTCAATTTCATTTGAGAACAAATTTTCTACTTGAATGCAGAACAAACTTTCCATGCACAAACAGAGGCGAGTTAGCATTGTACCTGGTATGACTTACTGATTTCAGCACGATGGCGGAAGCAAAACGTTTGGATACGACTGAAAAGGCGCGCTTGTTTTCGTTGATGTTGGAGAGGAAACTACATTGTCCTGTGTGTAAGAAGCTGCTGACTCCGGAACATCATCCGGTTAAATTTCCGGATTGCGGACATATGTGTTGTGAGGATTGTTTTCATGACATCGTGGAAGATACTGATAAAGGAGAAGTCAGGTGTCCAAAATGCGATAAAATCTGGACGACATTTGGCGGCTATAAAGAACAGAAAGCGAAAGAGACCACTAAACCAAAGGTGGATATCACTAAGGCAAAAGAAAGATTTTCTTATATTGTAACAGAGAATGATGAATCCGATTCTGAAAAATCCAAAAGTGATTCTGACACAGAATCAAAGTCTAGTGATGATGAAACAACAAATAATGCGAATCAATCTGAGCCCCGTAATACCACGCCTGATTCAAATAATGAAAATGAAAATTGCAGTGAACCGACTGATTTCCAGAGCAGGAGAAGAATGATAGAAAATGGTATCAAGAGCAGGGGCAGTGTTCAAGCCCGGCGAAATCAATTGAAACCACTTAATTTGGACAGAAACAGAGCCCAATCGACGCAAGAACGCAGCATCAAAAAATCTCCACGTGAAGAGCACAAAGAATTCCACGAGAGAAATAACGGTAACGCAGCAACATTGCAGGATAATTTTGATGAGCATGTGGATAGGACATATAAAGGAAGACCAAAAAGAGGTCTCAAGACGACACAAATCGGAATAAATGTAGAAGATGTCGATGATGCAGACAGAAATATGAACAGTAAGCATGCAGGCTCAAAATCATCTCACAAACCAACGCCATCTGTCCTACCGAAGCCTAAAGCAGCTGAAGCTACTGGACTTACGCGCCAACCACTTCAAACCAAACCAAAACCTCACAAGGCTGATCCTCCATCGAATAAGAATCATTTTGCTCCAAAGCCTCTCAGAAGAGACAAAGAGGGTCAAATGAAACTTGGCCCTTCTGCTGATAACCCTTCGGAATACGATGACAAAAAGTCAAATAGCAAACTTCCACGCACTGATTTGCACAAAAGTTCAGGAATACCTCAAGGGAATAGATTATCAGGAAACGCTACTCCTTTGTATCAAAATAAGCTTGCACCGCTTAAAAAATGCAAGACACCGCTTCATCTCAAATTAGCGCAAAAATTTGGAGAATTTCAATGCGCTATGAGCATCGCCGCAAGCAACAAAGACTTGATTGTTGTAGCGGATTTTGAAGGAAACACAGTTACCACTTTCCAGAGGCAACGGGACAGTTCTTATAAGAAATATAAAAGTCTAAATCTTAATGCTTCCTCCAATCCATTTAAGCCTGTAGATGTCGCTGTTACGCCTGACGGTAACATTCTAGTGACGCGACAAACTTGCATCGAGGTCTTTTCTTCATCCGGTAAGCTTAACAAAACAATCGCTAGCAAAGACTCTGATTCAGAGCTGCATAGTGTTATTACACTCCCTGATGGAACGATCCTTGCTGGCGATATCGGCACATCGGTCATCAACGAATATTCCTCATCTGGTAAGCTTCGTAGGAGCATAAAACTGAACATGAAACCGTATCACATGACGCCAATCCGTAGCACGCATGTGGCAGTGTGTGATCCGGAAAGCGATTTGGTAGCTATTGTCGATCTAAAATCGGAGGAACTACAGGAGATTTTGATTCCAAAAGCCCAAGGAATCTGTTATAATCAACCAACGGGTGGTATACTCATTGTACGTAATAGTTATAAAACAAATAAGCGGGGCGAGGAGCGTGTCACACCGGGGACGGGAGTTATAGAACAATATTGTCCCGCGACAGCTTCATGGGTACAGGACCTCGAGGAGGGACTGTATTATCCTAGTGATTTGTGTTTTACAAACGACGGCATGCTTGCTGTGGCGGATAAAAAGAATGTCGCTCTTTATGATGTCACATGGCACAGCTAAGACTGAAAAGCCAATTAATTTGTGACCTGCTCCCACAAAACCCGGACAAAGTTGCTAGAGCACTTATTGAGTTACAGCCCAATGAACATGCCACAAATCAATTGATTTTACATTGGTAAAAACTAAAGCAATGTTGAGTGATACATCATTTTAAACTTATAATTTCAGCATTTTTAATATGGACAAATCAGAAAAATGATTTTTCCCGACTTTTTGCCGGTTTCGTGGGAGCAGGTCACATTTGATTTAAGACAATGACGATGTTAAGGTGTCTGATCCATGATAGATTTGACTGAAATTTACTGGAAAAAATTGGCATGAATAATATTTTGTCGATATAGAACCGATTTTTAAAATACACATTTTTGGGGTCAACGGATTCGTTTTTGCATGCGAGTCAGTTCAAAAATAGCATTTTTGGAGTTTTTTGGGAAAAATTAGTACAGGGGTCTATGGGAAATGTGGCAAAAGTGACATTATTTAGTGTTGATTCAAAAACTTCCACAATGAAATTTTGTTTCTATTTTTTCACAAAATTTGCGCACAAGTATTGTTCTTTCAATTTCAAAAATAAAAAGTTGGGGTCACCAACCTAATTTTTACGAAAAATTAGAAAACGTTACATTTTTTGGCTTCACAAACTATTCTGTGTATACGGCGCATGTGTGTTACTGCACTTACGAAATCAAAATAAGTGCGTGTGGACCAGACACCTTAATTTGATGAACTGTGGTGTAGCTCTAATAATCTTTGATATATCTAGTTTTGTTTTTGAAAAAATTCCATAGCATTTTTAGCCATAAATTAGTTCTTTCTGTACTAATTAGTTATGATATCTAAATGGACATCAAATCATTAAAACAAACTGGTTGATGATAATTTGGAGAACTCTTCAAGAATATAACAATTTCATCATCAAACATTGCAAATTAAAAGTGATCTATAACTTCCAAATTTACCTTTAAAGGTGTGTATTAAGATATTTTTTTTGACTCCTCACTTTCTAAAATAATTGTATATTTCAATACCACAAGGAAGCTCATATTTTTCTCATAACCCCTGCAATTATTTACGCCTTTAATGTTTCATTGAAGAGATAGTCAAAATAGTGCTGAATTACTGTAAGATTTTCTCAACAGAAATAAGAAAAAAATACATGTCACTCAGTGTTTTTTCAAATCTTTGAATACATGCAGATATGGCCTAGGTTATGATATCTTATTTGTTTTGGCTTTTCTGAAATCAGTGTGTTTTGGTTAAGTTGCAGAAACATTGATTTTTGGTGTATAGGTCACATATTTCATCCTGCGAACATGAAATGGTAATGGTCAAACATGTATGTCAATTTTGAACTTGACCGTTATTTCTCCCCTAGGAAGCCAATGGAGATAAAAAATTACTATAGTACTGAAAGCGCATTTAATTATCTTGTTTCAACACAGAGATACATAATATCAACTAAATGTTATGATTTAAGTAGATTTAACTAAATTAAAAATATTTCAATCTTTTTGAAATTGTCACAAAAATATGTACCTATACATATGTGATGACTCACACCGAAAAGGGGGACTTTGCGACAGAAAACTTTTCAAGATACAGGTGAAAATATGCAGCAAAAAATAAAGAAAATAATAAGAATTTCCAGCAGATTTTCCGTTGTAAAATTTGATTGCCTTGATCAATTTCAACAAGTAAGGTGTCATTTTAAAGCTTGGAAAATGCTGCAACAGATGAAATGAAAAAAAAAAAATCAAAATTGATATCATCTTCAAAGTCCCCCTTTCGGTGTGAGCCATCACATATGTGCCTTGTATGAAAGTTTAAAGGAGCTTGGTCCGATTGCTCAACTTTTTTTCAAACTTTTTGAGATTTTGGTACCAAAATATTGCTCATATTTTTCTCATAACCCATGTGAAATTTCAAGGCTTAGTTATGTTCCGTTTTGGCGATATGTAAGAAAATGTGTCTAATTATGGTAAGGCCATTTAAAAAAAATAGTTTGTCTCAAAGCTCTCCTCTCTTGAAAAACTAATGCGAAATGCGGTTTTATTTTATTTATTTTTTTCTCTTAGATTTTTTTTTTCGTGTGTGACAGAAGTCATGAGTGCTATTCTAAATATAGAAAAGAAATTTTATGTTGCAAGTAAATATAAAAGGAGTTCATATGGAATTTTTGCCAATTATGAAGAATATATTTAAAAAAAAAATTAAAAACGGCAAACAAAATATTTTTTCCACTTTTTGAAAAACTAACGCGCACACTAAAACTAACGCACGCGGGAGCTTTGAGACAAACAATTAATTTTATTTAGCCTAATCATAATTAGTTCTATAAAGTAACATATAGGAAGCGCTGAAATAGAAAATTGCCCATAAAATCAAAACCGTTTGAATAATTCAGCTGAAATTTGAAATTTAGACCTCTTTGAGTATCATCTTTCATATGAAATTGAAAACTAAAGTTTGAAAAATCGGACCAA
The DNA here is from genome assembly GCA_000969725.1 of Ophiothrix spiculata. Classification (NCBI taxonomy): domain Eukaryota; kingdom Metazoa; phylum Echinodermata; class Ophiuroidea; order Amphilepidida; family Ophiotrichidae; genus Ophiothrix; species Ophiothrix spiculata. Next base: position 24,560 of record JXSR01S004154.1, read on the forward strand.
GCTCCTTTCACTTAATTCATAAATATATATGAAAAATTAGTCTAATATTTCAATATACCATTGATACAAATAGACTTAGTGATTTTATAATATGAAAAAAGTGTGTTTACAGTTTTAAATCAGAATGTTTAGAAAAAAATCTCGGTAAGAATCATTCAGGCAAGTTCACATGTGTATCTGTACAATGTGTACATGTGGGCGGGTTTGAACTCACGAGTTGTTTACAGTGTATTTGTACTTTGATCATAATCAGGTCAGTGGTTTTGCTAAGTTGGAGGGGGTTACTTACTTTAAAAGTGGTTGCAGGAAATTATGTGCAGTGGGATCCTTCTTTTAACTCCAAAATGTCCTATATTCAGCATTTTGTGGTTCCACAAGACCTATATTTTAGCCAAAAATCAAAACATTTCACTATTTTCTGTTAAAAATGACTAAAATTTGGTAAATTATTTAAATAAAATCTGTTCAAAATGCAGTTTAAGGAAGTCTCATGTTAGGCCATCATTAAAAATCCTGGGACAAATAGAGTGGCGTCATTTTGGTGGCACTTTCATATTCGATCGAAGTTCCGCAAAAAATAATAGGGGTGGAGATTTTTTTTTGGATATTCAAACCTAAAATTCATAGATTTGCACTTGTTTAAAAACAAAATATTAATTTTCAAGAAGCAAATCAATTAAAAATATAGTTCATTAGCTAGGTGAAAATTGAAAAATTAAATTCAGAAACCGCTTTGCAAACACAAGAGGGTGCGAGCCGGGCCACCCCTAAATCCGCCCGTTCCAATCAGTTCTGAAAGCAGCATATTTGTAAGAAGAATAATGCAGTTGACAAAGCCCCAAAATTGGGTGCTAATTCATTCTTTCAAAACTGATTTAAAAAAATATCTTAGGAGCCCTGTCAAAGATAAGCTTCCTTTAGCTTACTTGGTACTAAGTACCAAGTTGGGCTTCCTTGGCGAAAGCCTAAACAAGGTGATTTTAAGAACCCATTCTTAAACTCTCGAAGCTGCACTCCTTTACCAAAATGAAGTTGGGTACCCCTAACCATATACTTGCCACACATGTATATAATAATTAACCATTGAACTTAATTAACCATTGAACTTGTTTTGGCTTTGGTGTTGCAAATCGATGAGTTCTTGTCAAGGGTGCTATTCAAATCAAATGGTTTAACAATACATAATACTTGTGACATATTTACAACCAAAGACAAAAATCCATGATGATAAAGCCTACGAAATTGTTCTTTCACAACTGATTCAAAAGTTAGGTTGGGGATTTAAAGGGACTGGCCTAGGTTCTTCCCACTAATTTTTTACCTACATATTTTTTACATGATTCAATAGAACATGTTTATAGTAATATAACCTACCAGTAGTTTTCCATGATTATGAGGAATATTGGAGAACATTGTAATTCCTTACCAACTTTAATTCTTTATGCTGGCGCAAAAAATGTTGTAAAAACAGTGGGTTTTTTTGTTTCAAAATTTAAAAAGATCTTGTTTCTTGGGAAAACAACGTTTTTTGATGAAATTGTTTCTCTTTTAATATGTATTAAATGATCTCCAGGAGCTTTGTTAGTATACAATTGGTTACATACAATTGGTTTTTATAACGCGCCATTCCATATGATCACAGCGCTAAAACAATCAACAACAAAAAATGCGTAAAGAAACAGAAAGCTAGATATTTGAAAACAAATTTTATCTGGTAAATCCATCTAAGGTACAAAATTAGGATTTAGAAAACACAGGATAGTCACATCACCATCACAGAATGATATTTGTAACTGAATTCTCTCTAAATTTGAACCATTTCTGTGTAATTTTTTTGTAATTTTTGGATTTGCTATACTTTTAGGCTATATTTAGAACATTTCCATAAGTTTTCCATTCTAAGTGGAATCTAGGCTAGTCCCTTTAAGTTGTTAATTTTGTAACAAAACTCATAGTTTTTTAAAACTCAGAATCCTTCACAGTTGAAATAATAAAAACTCAAATATATTTTTGGCGACAAAAAATTGCATTGACAGTTTCAATGTCTATTTCCATATTTTTCAGGCCCATATCCAGGATATTTCAGGGGGGAGACTGTGAAATTGCTTTAAATGACAATAAAAAGGGCTTTTCACTAGTTTTAACAACGTTTTGCATAGTATCCTATTAAAATAAATGAACATTATGAAGGCTTTTTGTGGTTTGGGAGTTCTTTTTGTGGACAGGTTTGCACTTTTTGTGGACTTCTTTGCAACAACCCAACTGCACCAGCCTCCCCCTGATACGGGTCTGGTATTTTTTCAAATTTTCCCTATCCTGTTTCTCAAGGAGCAAAATAAGTAAACAGAAAATTAACTGACTCAACCTTTAATTTTTATCCACATATTATGGCAAAGCAACAATTTTAGAGGCTAAGAAATATTTTTCCATTTTTATAGGTAAATTACATTCAAAAA
>JXSR01S004155.1:17931-44027 GCA_000969725.1 Ophiothrix spiculata
CAAATTGACGTTATATACATCGGGACGAAACATGAATTTCGGGACGGTAAATGTGTTTGCCCCCCTTGGCTTACATACCTTCGTACGGCCCTGGTCTATATCTAATCTTGTCAACATGTTTTGTGCATGAAAAGTCACTCATATTGCTGGTTTGTTTTATATAATTTCCAGAGAAATGTTGTCACTTTTAGCAATACAGAGCAGGGTGTCCCAGAAAAAAACCTTACAATCTTTGCGTGTAATTTTCTTAGGTTTAACTGGCAGTCAGAAAGTATAAAGATTGCATTTTATAGTTCATTATTATCGTTATTTCATTTCAATCGGTAGTGTAAACCAAAAGTTATGTTTTATCAAATATTTGGGTGGTTTTTTTTGTCTGGTCCAATTTCATGATTTTTGCCCATAAGCCGGGGTGTTTCTGAATGGATTAAAGCTTTGGAAATTATCATATCTGTCTTATTTATCAAATTTGTTCATTTTTGTCACCATGGATAAAATATAGCATGCACATAATAAATTAGTAAACAAGGATATTACTCAATGAACTTCATTCAAGAGGAATCGTCAAACTGGACCAGAAAAATACACCCAAGTTATAATACAATGATAATAAAACTGAGCATAAAGAACTACATCGATAAAGATCAATTTCTCGAACTAAAGGTGAAAACATACTATTTTGAGCTATCAAACATTTGGTGCAACAAGTCTTTGTTATTATATTAATTCCAATGCATTTTCTAATCAATAACGGATAATTGGTGTTGAAAATCACCAAGCAAAGAAAATTTGGTAGAGTATTGATTTTTCATCACCAAGCATCCGTTACTAATAGAAAATACATTGTAACTATATATTAGATTATAAGATGACAAAGACTTGATGCACCAAATGTTTGGTAGCCCATAAGAAGTATGTATAATTGACCTTTATGTACAATTCTAAAAATAAAATGAAATAATTCCTGGAATAGTGCCATTGACCGAGTTCAGTAAGTATCTATTCGGCTATTATCATGATATCTGGGTTCATATCTCAAAGTTTCTAAAATTATAGTATTTGGTCAACATTGCACTGAAATGCAATGATAACATATTGAAATGCAATGATAACTAAGAGTAACAAACAATTGTTTTAAAATGTGAGTAAAGTTCGTATTATTGGCAAATTGATAAGCACCGGTAGGTACCATTTGGGGAATTCATAATAATTTATTTTTGGACAAATATTAACTTTCTCAATGACTTTATTCAAAAACCTGGATCATTCATTTTTTAATCATAAAATGGCCTGAACAACAAGTGCATAATTTTTGTCGCCTTATAAGAAAATCAGAACAAAAAGAAACTCATACACAAATCATGTCTTCATGCAAGGCACTCTATAGTTCCGTAAGAAGCTAAGATGTGTCTGTTGTCACCGAGGGGAGATATGACTTGTTGAATGAGAGACATGCCTTAGTGTCTTAAAATGTATTTTATTGCTCTTATTTTCTCATATTGTTGAAGACATGTCTATTTCCAAGAAGCTTCCAAGATATGTCTTAAATATGGCACCTAGACACGATTTTACAGTATATGATTCGATGTGAAGTTCATACATCGGTATGATGTAAAGTCAGTTCAATAATCTCTTGAAAACAGTGAATTCGGTTTTTTACATTAACCGCTGGTACTTCAACAGTAAAATGCTGACAGAAAGGATCTGGCATTTTATGGTGCATTCTAAGGTTTCTGTCGACATGCCTTAAAGCATATCTCGACATGTCGACATGAAATCTCATTTGTCGACAAACCTGGGCAAGTAAAAGTCCATAAAAAACATATATACAAGACAATGAGTCAAACAGAAAACGTCATTTACACCCGTGTTAAAAGTTATTACGATGGTTCAGATCAAAAAGGTTACAAAATATCAATTTTATATCATCCATATTGTCGTAAGCAGAAAGAACTAGCACATCACTATACATTATAGGTAAGTCCAGGCCTGTGTAAGTCTTCGTCTAAAACGGTCATTAAGCTTATCCAAACAATTTAGTTTTTCCCGCAAAAAATAACTTCTTGGTATCAACTTTATGTCTACACATATGACGACGTCGACAACCAATTAACGCGACATGTCGACACGAAAAAAAAAAAATCTTGACAGAAACCTCAGTGCATTCATAGTCTAGCGATTTCATCACTGTAATATCGGTCGATACGCAGTCTTTACACACGCTATGAAAAAGGCGCTTTAAAATTCCAAGACTGCGTATAGCGATGTTGCTGCGATGAAATCGCTGGATTATGAACGCACGATTACTTTCAGTAAACTTTCTTTAATCTATGGTAAACGCAGTGGCGTAGCCCCGGGGGCAGTCCTATTCTGAAGGCGACGCGTACACTGTAAAAACAGCGTTTAGAGTTTAAACACTTTTCTAAACACCATTTTGCACCACGTTTAACACTGTCAAATCTCTAAACATGAGATGTCAGATCTCTAAACACACATGTCAAATCTCTAAACATGATGTGTTTAATTTCTAAACACATGGTCATCTAAACACTACCTCGCACCACGTTTCTAAACACCGTTTTTGCAGTGTTTGTAAGGGTCAAAAGACATTTTACAATTGCATGTGCTCTCACCCAAAGACCCAATAATTTTTTATATTTTTCTCTCACCGAATGCCAATTTTCGCTCATCGAATGCCAAAAAACAGGCTCTCATTAAAATTACCCCTCCTTTATAAATCAATAATTTAAACATATATTTAAGTTTCTAAAGAATTGTTGAATTTTAAAAATCCAATATTCCAGTTGAAAGTAAAAGACATTTTGCCAATATTGGTTTTTATTAGGTATGTTATTATTTGCACTTTAATTATTGGCAAGTGTTTTGATTTAATTTACTTATGTGATTGTTGAAACTCCCTCTTACTTTCTTTTCAGAACTCTTTATGAATTGTTTGCTACCATTTTGAAGGTAAGAACATCTTCTATCCATTGACACCAAAATGAGTACCATCGAATATGAAATGGCGTCACAGTGATGTCATTAAGTGAGTGCACTTTCGAAAACTTGGATAAAAAAGAAAAGAAAAACATACATATTACGTAGGGGGCACGAACCCAAATTTAGTGTAAACTTGACACGGCGGATTGTCAAGATGTGTCCTATCTAGAAGTGTTCTATGGACCTAAAGCAACATCCCTAGGTAGGACACATAAATCAATCAGCTGCACGGGGGTAGAAATCCAAGATGGCCGCCAAAATTCCCGCCAAAATATTATATTTTCATTATAATGGCATAAAAGTATCCTATAAAACACTTTATGTTCAAAATTATTATTGGGAAACGGCTTCTGGAGCTATGACAAACACATTAGACTCCAAATTATGTCATATGCATATTTCAAATTCAAAATGGCCGCCAAGATGGTCGCCAAAATAACTGATTTTCTTTAATATTGACCAAAACAGCTTTTAAAGTGCCTGATATCATAAATAACCAACAGGAAATAACAGTAAGCAAATGGTAAGGGTTACAACAAGATCATTGGCTACCTAATTCTGTTGTTAACCTGTATAAAATTCAAAATGGCGCCTGTCTTTAGATTCAGAATGGCCGCCAAAATGTGTTTTTATGCGCAAAGATGGGTTAGAGGCACTTAAAAACAGTATCAAAAACACCAAATGTTCAAAATATTCGATGGAAAATGTCTTTTCGGGTAACAATAGTAGCATTTCTTCTGAAATAAGGGTGTTAACATGTTTCTAATCTGATATCGAGTCTGTTTAGAGATCCAAAATGGCCTCAAAAATATGCTTTTATGTGTAAAATAGGGTTATAGGCATTTCCAAACGGTATCAAAAACACCAAATGTTCAAAATAATCAATGGAAAATGGCTTTGTAAGTAAAATATAGGAGCATTTTTTACCAAATAAGGATGTTAGCATGTTTTGCATTCAATAAAGAGCCTGTACTGAGATCCAAAGTGGCCGACAAAATATAATTTATGATGCCTAAAAATGGGTTAAAGTGACTTTAAAACTATATCAAAAACACCAAAATTAATGTTCAAAGTATCTGATGGAAATGGCTTTTAGGATAACAATAAGAATATTTCTGCTCAAATAAGGGTTTACCATGTTCCATATCCAATATAGAGCCGTAACTGAGATTCAAAATGGCCGTTGAAATACGATTTTAGGCTCAAAACTCGGTTAAGATTACTTTGAAACGGTATCGAAAACATCAAATGTACAAAATAATAGATGGTAAATGACTTTAATGGTAACGATGTGAACATTTCTTCCTATGGTATGCTGTTTGCATGCTTAAAATCTATGATGGAGTCTATACTGTGAATCAAAGTGGTCGCCAAAGTACAATTTTATGCAAGAAACTGGATATAAACGACTTTGTAACATTACAAAATTGGATTATCACGTGCTGACAACCTTTGGGTACAAATACTCCCATAGTTACTCACAAAGCCAGTTTCTCGATTCTTTTGAAAATTTGGTGTTTTATGGTTTCAAAGTCACTTTAACTCGTTTTTAAGCATAAAATTGTATTTTGGTGGCCAGAATAGGCACCATATTGGATTTGAAACATGCTAACATCCTTTTTTGAGAATTAATGCTATCATGATACCCTCAAAGCCATTTTCCATCGAATATTTTGAACATAGTATTTTTGTTACTGTTTTGAAGTGTCTATAACCTATTTTTGCACATAAAAATGCAGCGGCCATTTTGGACCTCTAAACAAGCTCCATGTTGAATTTAAAGCATGCTAACACCCTTATTTGGAAAGAAATGATCTTATTTTTACCCTCAGCTCAAAGCCATTTCCATCGGATATTTTGAACATTTGGTGTTTCTGATACTGTTTTTTAAAGTGCATCTGTTTTTGATACTGTTTTGAAGTGTCTCTAACCCATTTTTGCAAAATGCAGCAGCCATTTTGGATCTCTAAACAAGCTCCATGTTGAATGTAAAGTATGCTAACACCCTTATTTGGAAAGAAATGATCTTATTTTTACCCTCAAAGCCATTTTCCATCGCTTATTTTGAACATTTGGTGATTTTGACATAGATTAAAAGCATATTTAACCCATTTTCCCCCTAAAATCGTATTTTGGCAGCCATTTTGGATCTCTAAACAGGCTCCATATCGGATTTGAAACATGCTGACACCCTTAAAAAAGAAGGAATGCTACCCTCAAAGCCATTTTCCATCTTCCATCAAATATTTTGAACATTTGTTGTTTTTGATACTGTTTTGAAGTTGCCTTTGCGCATAAAAAGGCATTTTGGAGGCCATTTTGAATCTCAGAACAGGCGCCATTTTAATTTTGATACAAGCTTACAATATAATTAGGGGCAAATGATCTTGTTGGAACCCTTAATGTTATTTCCTGTTGAGTATGTTTGTATGATATCAGACAGTTTAAAGGCTGTTTTGGTTGATTTTGATGAAAATCGGTTATTTTAGGCGGCCATTTTGAATTTGAAATATGCCTATGACATAACTTGGAGTCAAATGTATTTGTTATAGCTCCAGAAGCCATTTCCAAATAATAATTTTGAACATAAAGTGTATAACAAGATACTTTTATGCCATTATGATGAAAATATAGTATTTTGGCGGGAATTTTGGTGGCCATCTTGGATTTCTACCCCTGTGCAGTTGATTTATTTATGTGTCCTACCTAGGGATATTGCTTTAGGTCCATAGGACACTTTTAGATAGGACACGTCTTGACAATCCGCCGTGTCAGGTATACCCCCGTGCCCCCTGGGTATATGTGGACCGCCGCGGCAAAAGGGTGCAGTTGTCGGCTCGTACATGTTGCTCCTTGTAGCATATCTGATGTATGCTATTTGTATGCATCAGATATGCTACAATGAGCAACATGTAGGAGCCGACAACTGCACCCTTTTGCCGCGGCGGGACACAATTCTAAATTTTTTGGTTATAAAATCCTACACCCCCTCTATCAATGCCTATGATGAGCCATCTCACGCATACAACTCAGTTAAAGTTCACATTTTTTTTTTTCATTAAAAGGTGCGTAAACGTTAAAGAAATGAAAACATATTAAGTGTTTGGCTCAGCAAACTAACTTTTTTCAATATCCAAGGTATTGAGAAATGTTATCACTGTTATTCGGCTGTTTAAATCTCAGCTGTGTTAGATTAGTTGTTTAAAACTGTTCGTGTTTTCAGCCCTGTGTAATCATTTACGAGTTGTGTAAAATGTTGGTTGCTTAAGTCAGAATTACTGCCAAATTAAAAGTCTACTCAACAGCTGTGTAAAAATTTAAATCATGTGATGCAAGAATTACCACGAAATTGACAGTTTACACAACAGTTGTGTAAAAATCAAATTATGTGACATAATAATTACCGCCAAATTGAAGTTTACACAACAGTTGCGTAAAATATCAAGTCATGTGACGTAAACAGCTAATGATCGCAGAGCATGTAACAACGTAATTTACATAATCCAAGATGGCAGTTTTTGAGAACTGCACGATCAAGGAGCAACGGAGAATTTTATGAAACAAGATTCGAATTATTCTCTGTTCATGCAAATGTTTGCTTGGCATAATCTGGAAGCAATTATATTGATCTGTGCTTGTTTGAAATGAATAAACTTAAAACTTATAAGCTTACTGTATTGCTGTAAGCCGTGCAGTTAAGCTTATAGTTTGATCGGCAAACAATGCTCACTAAATGCTGTTTAAAAAGCTTGAAAAGACTATTTTAATCCCGTGAATTTAGAGCCTTAATAATCAAATGAAATTGAAATCATTGTCATCTTATATTGCTATTGTTTTCGTCATTCGTTTCAGATATCCTGGAAATCCCCTGCTGGAAATTCGGAATGAAGAAAGCATTCGCTGAAGGGTCAAAGCATATTATACACAAACTCAGGCCAATGTTTTATTAGAATTTATTCATCATGGATTCAGGCAGGTCAGGGAGAATAGTTAATGAACACCAAAAATCGTATCGCAAACTGTGCATCAGCACAATTAAAATGATTACAAGTACCAGCTTGACCATGTTGATGGTTATTATTTTGGCAATGGTGTTTACATTTATTTGGGAACGTTTCATTATTTCATTACTCCTATGTGTAGTATGTGGGCTTAGCTTTGTTTTTCTGTTGAACAACAGGGTCAGCTTTCGTCACACATATCCGCTGTTGGTTTATGCCATACGGAATTATATTAATGGTTTGAGGTATGATCTCCAAATAACGTATATTCGAGTTGACATCATATTGAAGAGCTTAATGATATTTTGTGTGATTATAATTGGTTTAGCCTTCCTTGATTTCACTTTGGTTTCTATCAACGTCTCTGCCAGCCTTCTTAAAACTATCATTTCTCTCTCTGTCTCCGTCACCTTTCTTTATACCTATTATATCTTTTCGGTGCAAAATAGAAGTTACATGAAGTTGAAAGATGTAGAAATTCTAAAAAACGTACTATCAAAACTTTCTCTCTTATCAGGGTTGATTACAGAATACAATAATCATAAGCTTCTTTCGTCTATATGTTGGAATGAACTCAAGCAAAAGCAAAACATTGTTATTCTGTCAAGTATGGCCGAGCTTCCGTATCATCTTAATATTGGCCTACACAAAATTACAGCCTATATCATATTTAAAGACGATCAATATTTGACAGTAATAGCAAACCATCTTTTGAAGCGTTTATACTTTATTCATACGGGTTCACAATCAAATGGGTTTAAGCAATATCCAAATCTGTCCGTTACCTTCACGACTGCCTTTCACACGCATGAGATTACTGATGTTTTCTGTTCCACACAAGACGGATGTAATTCTTTGGCTCAGGCATATATCAACGCTCGCGTGTTTTCCTGGGGCATGAGAACATTGGACTCAAGATCAAAAGTTGATCAATTCCTCGAGAAAGTCAGCCAACACCCAATATTATTCAAAGAAAATGCAGCTCAAATGTATTTGTACTCTGATTTCGTAAATTTCAGTGAAAAGAAGCAAATGGTTAAAGATATAGTTGGTGAATTGATTAGAAGAGGAAAGACAATCCTTACTGTTGAGAAAATGCTAACAACTGAAGGACTTTGCAAATATCGTCATGAAAAAGCTTTTATCAAGGAACATTATATAAAACACTGTTTAAAACAATATCTTACCGAAATAGAAGATCTTTTCAATTGTCAAGACCCGTTAAATCTAGCATCAACATTAAAAAACATAAAAGACTTCAGTGATTTGCGCTGCAAACCATTTAAGGATGTTCAAAGTTATATACTAGTTGAAGGATGCGAAAGAGACATAAGCGAGTGTAGGAAACGACGTTTTGTTGAAAAATTATTGAGAAATTGTTGGGATATTTTATCAGAGAAATGTGTCATACTTCAGCGGGAAGCTTCGTTTATTGACGAGTTAGTCAAATGCATAAAGGAGAGTTTCGAAAAAAACGAAGATTTTTTCTCAAAGTTTGATATATCAATAGCAGCACATTCATCGACCGAGAATACTTTAAAACAAATTCTTGATAAGTTAAAAGGTGAAAGTGAAAAAACGCATTCCACTACGCAAACTATTGTCAACAAATCAGAATCGTTCGATGCCCTTAACGAAATTGCTCTTCATTTGCACGGACGTCCCCATAGTACACTTTTCCTGCAGAGTTTTGAGCAGGTAGTCAATGATGTAAAGGAAAGAGCAAAAGTGACAATTGCCACTGTCAACAATGAAACTTATATATCTTTTAGAAAGAGTTATGCCCATTTGAATGACGCAATTAAGGAAATCATGGACGAGATCAATAATCAACAGAAATCATTGGACGACATTAATGAGATCAGAATATTTGCAAACGAACTTTTGATAGCGAATGACAGTTTTCACTGGTACGGAACAAACGTGGTCATTGCATCAAAAAAACTTTATATAGCAGAAGGACAGAGTTGCGTTTGGAATGTATCTGGAAGATCTGCATCAAATCACCAGCACAAAAAAGCGCCGGATGGGAAACAATCTGGAGACAATGGCTCAGCAGGAGAGCACGGATGTCACGGACAAAGTAGTGGTAATATTTTGATAATAACTGACCACATTGTTAATGCAGAGAACCTGACAATAGTATCCAATGGGGGCGACGGTAGTGACGGACAACACGGAGGGGACGGGCGGGATGGAGAAGATGGAAAGGACGGGTTTGGACTTGATCGTGAAACATTCAAATCGAGATATCCTGATCCTGCCGTCTTTCTTAATCCATTAAACACAACTAGTGAACGAACGATGAAAGAATCTCGTAAAAATGCAAAGAGGGTGATTATGTCAATAAAATATGATAACCATTATGGCGAGTATTGTGAACTCGAAACCAATGATGACAACAATGTGAAAATGGCAGTTTTTGCTGGTAGATGTACACAATCATATTGTTTTCACAAAGGAGCCAAAGGCGGAAAAGCTAAAAAAGGGGGTGATGGAGGAAGTGGAGGAAAAGCAGGTCTAGGTGGATATTCCGGAGTTATTCAATTTGTAGGTTTCACCTCTGGAAAAGAGTGTGGATTTAATAAAATTGTTCAAAGGGGTTTAAACGGCAGTGATGGCAATGAAGGAAGAAGCGGAAATGGAGGAAATGGAGGGAAAAATGGAAAGAAAGGAATGGATAATGCGCGAATCACGGAATATGCTAAAACACAAACACAGTGGTTTCACGGTCACCTTGAAGTGAAGTACCATGACACCTGGAATAATAAACATTATTACGCATGGTGTCCGAAGCATGAAAAATACGCAAGAATACATAAAGTTTCACCTCCTCGTCATCCGGGACTTGCAGAAAGAGGTTCTGATGGAGCCAACACAAAATCTATTTCAGGAGAGACACAAACACAACGAAGACGTCAAGCAGCAATACTTTCCAATGAAATAGTTCGACAATTTCGGCACGAAGTGGATGTAAAGTTGACAAACCAACGAGCTCTTCAAGACACTACAAACACTCTAAACATGCTAAAAGGAATGGCTCGCGTTTCTATTGGCTCTTCGTCTAGAAGTTTACAGCATATACATCGACAAACCTCGGTTATACCGAAAGATGAAGATATATCAAATACTAGGCAATTAGACATCCCAAACTTTGAATCTACCCCAGATGAGAAAATATACAAGGAAACAACTAACACTGGAAAAATGCAAAGAGTGCCAGATAATTCAGAGTTGAATAGTATTATTGAAAGTTGCAATGAAAATGATTCTTTTGAAAATTGGTTCAACCAATTAAGAAGATTATCGCAGCTGCTACAGTCACCACCAAAAGAGTTACGATCAAGATGGTTAAACATTTTTAGAACCAAGCCGAGTATAGATTATACTTATAGCGCTGTATTGCAATTTCTCCAAAGATTCACCAAACATTTACAAGACAACGTTCCGGATAAAGATATTCTGGTTGATATATATGACCTCATCAAAGTGGTCATGTCGAAAGTTCAAAAGCAAGATCATGGATTTAAAGTACAATTGATATTAGAATTGGAAACGATTCAAACAATAGTTCTTTGCAAGCAGAAATTTGCCTTGGTAAAAGATATTTACAAACGCCTGGTCATGTCTTGTAATTCATGGTTTGAATATTCAACAAACACAGCAATCAGAGAGCTTGATTCCTTAGATCGAGATAAAATGATGCAATACTGTATCCAAGAAGCATTGCTACGTGCCATACGTGATCTTCAAGACGGGTCTAGCATAGATGAGTTGATAGAAATCCACGAAACGATACGATTGAAAATTGAATCCAACGGCGATGATATTTTCAACGACCTATTACAATCTGAAAACCCTCATTCAGATGATACAGGGACCCCAAATTCTTCAGAATTTAATGTCGATGACAGTGACAGTAACAACACAGATGATGGAGATGGACAAGATGAGTTTGAACAGCATATGCCCAAACAATATGCAGATATTGTTAAACCCCTCATGTTTCATGATGTGATAGGCATGCAATTATTGAGGCATGTCATATGTGATCGGCTTGCCTGCGAAGGGTCACAGATATCGACAACCATCCTTAAAAGGTTGATGTCTATTGTCATTGGAATTGAAAACACTTTTACCGTGTCTGCCCTGACAGTGATGCTTGCCGTCAATCAGCCCAAGGTGTGGCTTTTGGAAACTATCGTGATGCAAATGAGAATAATGATGGATCTTTCAACACAAGAGGAGACAAGCGCAAGAAATCTCCTCGATAAAGTAGATTATGATCAATGGCTGCTTCTCATAAGTCAGAAACTAGAACAAGTCAGTGACGAGAGTTCATTGTCCTTTCCAGTGATTGAAGAAATCCTAGAACTAATGCAAACAGACTTGACGGGACATCCAGATGAGTCTGCATTATGTCGGCTTATGAATTCACCGTTATCTGAGTGGCCAGCTCAACTCCAATGGCGACAAGAATTTCTAGTGTTGCAATCCATACCTGTTAACTTTACATGCGACGAACAGAAAGTTCAAACGGCTCAATATCTGTGGGCATTACGTAATAGATACGGGGATGAGTTTATAACAAAATTACAGAATAGTGTCTGTAAACATGCACAGGTACATCCGGATGCTTTTACAAAGCTCTTGCTAAATTTGTACAACAACAAATGGAGTGGTGACAATACAAGCTTTAAAATAATTGCTCAGAGGCCCTGTAACAAATGGGCAACAATTCTTGATAATTATTCTGCTAAAGCCTCAAAATCTACACGTAGTATAGACACACTCTTCGAAATCCTCGAGAGTGTCAAGAATAGTTCATTTCCCAAAGAAAACTTTGAGGAGGTAAAAAAGATGGTTCTTGAGGTTTATTCAATGGAAAATTCGGAATCAAAAATATTAGGGGGACAAATTGAACAATTTGAATGCCACGATGTCACAAAGTGGTGTGAATTGCTGAAGAGTTCTGAAGTAAAAGAAAATATACCTGAAGTGTTGGCCGTCATTAAACAAGGTATATATCTCAAAACTGGATGCTCATTACGCGACACTCAACTGATAGCTATTGTGCTGTTTCTTTTCAATGAAGAGAAAGGTATGTTGGAACAGGTTTCAACAGGTGAAGGAAAATCGTACATCATAGCCGCACTTGCTATCTTCAAATCGCTGAGTGGGTCCAAGGTCGATATCATCACAAGTTCATCAGTTCTGGCAAAGCGTGATGCGAGCGAAAACCGCGAAATATACAAGCTTTTTGGAGCAACTGTTTCGCACAATTGTTGTGAAGATACAGAAGAAAGGAAACGGGCGTACAAGGCTGCAATAGTGTACGGCGAAATTGGTTGCTTCCAGCGAGATATTTTGTTGGATGAATTTTATAATGAAAACATCATGGGAGATCGTACAAGTGAGAACGTCATCGTGGATGAGGTAGATAGTATGCTACTAGATAAAGGGCAGAGCGTCCTGTATCTCTCGCACGATGTTTCTGGATTAGATAGTCTTCATCAAGTTTATGTTCATATTTGGTCATTCGTACACTCCAAAGGACTCTATGGAACAACTGATGACGAAAATGCGGTATACGAAGGAATGCTCGATGCTTTGTTTGGAATATTTAGAGCAGATGATATCGAAAAAGCCTGGTTCACAGCGTGTACTTTGACATCCAATGAACTGGATATTCTATGGTCTGGTATGAGAGACAAAAACCTGATAGATAAATCTGGAAGAGTACTTGTGGATAACGATGTCATCAAAACAGTTAAAACCTTCGGACTCTCCGAGAGCTTAAGTATCGAAAAACAGGGTGTTGATGTTTGCGTGAAGAATGCACTGTTAGAAGCAATTGCTGCCAATGGGAAGATCGGAAAAGATGATATTCAGAATAAGCATGATAAGTTGATGGCGGAAAATCTTTTAACTAAAGATCAGATACGTAAATTACACCAGGGTCTAGTTCATCAAAGAGTGATTGACCACGAAGGAATAATACAAGATAAAGAAACTATCATGGCAAACGAGAGAATCGTCACGCTACCAGAGATCACTGAACCTCAAGACCCATTTCTCGAAACCAGAATGTCAAATATCGTGATTTGTATTACAAATGCATTAAAAGACTCCATCCGCAGGGGTACAGCTCTATGTGTTCCAAATTACTTGAAAGCATTCATTAGGCAACATCTGAGAACTTGGATCAGCAACGCTTTCAAAGCAAGGTTTTTGAGTGAATCTGAACATTACATTGTTGACGTTGATAGAAGTACAAATTATCAGAACGCATGTAATATCGTCATCATGGATACAGATACTGGAACAGAGCAATACAATACTCAATGGAACCAGGGGTTACATCAGTTTTTGCAGTTGAAACATGGGTGTCGAATAAGCTCCGAGAGTTTAAAAGCAGTATTCATGTCAAACATATCGTTTTTTAAACGATACGACAAGCAAATCTACGGACTAACCGGTACGTTAGGTTCAGAAGGGGAGCGCAGATTACTCGAAAATCTGTATTCTATTGATTATGTCACTATACCAACATTTCGCCCTTCAAGTTTTTATGAGGAAGACGGCATGTTATGTCCAACTCGAGATATATGGAAGGACCAGATAGCCCAGTGTGTAAAACGAGTTCACAAATCAAGACCTGTTCTCGTCATTTGTGAAACTATAAAAGACTTGAAATCAATAGAAATGGAGCTAAAACAAACTTTGAATGCAACATTGCACGTTTACAAGCATAGCTACGAAGAACCAGATATTTTCAAACGAGATGGTGGAATCGAGAAGGATTGTATCATACTTGCAACCAATCTGGCTGGGCGTGGAACGGACATCAAAATCAGTGAAGATACAAGCGATTCTGGAGGACTGTTTGTATGTCTGACGTACTTACCAAACAATATAAGAGTGGAGCAGCAAGCGTTTGGTCGAACGGCCAGGAAAGGACAGCAAGGCAGCGGTCAAATGATAATACTAGATGAAGAATTAGACGCTCGCAATGGACAAACGCAAAGCGTCGTCAAGTTTGTCAACCTAAAAGCACGCAGGGACATCAAAGAAAAACAACGCATCGGTAAAATACAAACTGAATACGAAAACAGGCTAAAAGTTGAAGAACAATGTTTTCAGAAATTTGAAAACAAGTTTACCTCATTCACAGAAGCGATAAAACAAAGAAAACAGAAAGAATCAGACAAAGTGGAAGTACCACTCTTACTACAAGTGTTGTTGGACAAATGGGCTCTCTGGTTAGATGCTCATGCAGATAAGCTGGTAAAACGGGATTCTCAGCAAAGTGTTAACGAGTCATTCAAGACATTTCTTACCACAATTGATGATGCTACGAGTGAAATCAGAGAAAATACAACTCGATACGAGTATATCGACTGCTTTGCTAATCGCATCAGACTTGGAAAGATGTTTATTGTACAGAAAGAATTCGACAAGGCGCATAATTTATTTGATGATGTAATAAGGACAGAACCTAAATTCTCAGAAACTGCACATTACTATACGGTGCACTGCTTAATGAAGAAGAAAGATATACTTAGGGACGACGCATCGAAGGCGAGCTGCTTGAAACACTTACACCAATCAAAACACTTGATGCAGAAACGTATTGATGAATTACAAAACGCAACCGTAATTGTCCAAAGTCTTAGCAACTCCTACACAAACGCACAGAACAGTTATTTGGTAATTGATGAATATAAGAAGCAAAACGAAGGGGTAATAAATCTGTACAACGTCTTCATTAGGTCAATAGATGACATACTTGGTCACGAAATAACGCCAGTAATAATTGAAGATATTACACAAGATCCGCTAAAGTCAAAGATTATCCATGACGATTTGCTCGCAAATCACTGTTTAACCAGTTATGCTCTCGGTTCTGATTACAACGAAAGCATCCAGGAACTACGAGATGAATATGCCTTGTATATAGACCAGTTGAAATTGATTATTAATCGATTAAAGTCGGTCCATGCAAACGACTTTGCCTCCCTGCTTCCTAACAGAGAAGAATTTTGGACTGATTTGCAAAACGTCAACATTTTGTACAAAGTAGAAGAGATTGTTCTCATAGATATCAAACGGCTAAATGAAATTCGGTTTCCAACAAAGGGGAAGATATTAAAGGAATACATACATATTACTAGTATTTTATATTTTGCATACGGCATGCAACAACCAGACACCGCAATATGGCTTTATCCAGAGCTAAACCAACAACAAAAGGAATATGAGCTAATGATACCTAGACAACAATTTGAACGCTCCTTTGGTAGTGTGCAATGCTGGGAAGCATTGGAAAATACAAATGTTATTAAGCTGATCAAGAGTGCGGAAGTCAATCAGAACGTCGATCCATGCCACGTCAAGCTTTCCCACTTCGACAATATAGATGATAACGCCTTTACAATCATTGACGGTGTTAACGATGAAGCTTCTAAGAACATATTCCAACAGTTAATTGAGCAGGGCGTTTTATCACGAGATGTACCAACACGATTACTTCGACGGGATATCCAAGATCTACATCTAAGATCCTACGGATGCTATCAAACTGAAGTCATCAACGTAATATTGATGAGATATCAGTATCGTATCGCTCTAGAAGATTTGATCAACAACGAGAGGCATACTTTGCCCTCAAAGCCGCACATCATGCTGTTTGAAAAGCTGATCAAACACAACGTAGTAATACCGATCAGGGTTGCTCATGACTTCAATGATGAAAGCCTTCTGCTAGAAAAGCTTTATGGTAGTGATGAACCTTACACAGGAGACCGTTTAGATAATGACGGGGAATACAAGGCAGCATTTCTTCAAAGATGCCCTTCAGTGAGAGAAAAAGAAATACAACAAATATGTAATGCGCATTCAACTTCAAAGAAACTCTTATCTGACTTCATGAGTGAAAGGAAAATATTGGTGGAGTGGTCCGGTCTATATAAAATAATATGCACAGAAAAACATATCAAAGAAATGATTTTGCCTTCAAAGCTGAAGCACCTTGAATATCCTTTGAAAAACACGCTACTTGCAAAATGTTCTGCTAAATCAAAACATGATCAAGAGAGCCTAACAATGAAGTTGGTATCGTTGCAAAGTGGTTTGCACAAATACGACACGATCGACTCAACCTTTAAAGATCTTGAAGAATACATAGATGAAGAAACGATTCTTTCTATGTTCAGAGAGATACTAGGCTTCTCAAAGAATGGTCTTGATCAGGTAATTATACTTCATGAGCAAAGATGGTCACTGCGGTGCTTGATGAAGATTGCTGGGATCATAGCATTAGGCGTATTGCAAATCATCGCCGGTATTGCTACTGAGTTGTACACAATTGGTGTAGGTACTCATGTTGCCAGCGGATTGATTGCAGAGGGGTTTGCAGATATCTTGTTTGCAACACAAAGCTTGTGTACAGGCTATTGTTCACTTACAGCTTATGCAAGACAGAAAGCAATCAATTTAGCAATTACCGTAGGTACACAAGGAATCGGTGCGTGGTATTCAAGAGGAGCCGAATTTTCAAACTTCGGCTATAAAATTGGTGGAGAAGCTTTGTCAAAGATGAGCGGTAATAGGCTTATTGAAGAAGTAGGAAAAAAGGCAATTAAAGGCGTAGGGGAAAGGGCAATAATGAAACAAGCTGTTAAAAAGTTGGGGAAGAAGTTAGTGGAACCTGTGGCGCTTGGTCTTGCAAACGCGGGAATTGAGTATGCCATTGAACTTGTCATTCGGGGACAGCTCCAAAATGTATGTAATTCCAGTGTGGCGGATTTAGTGCAGAAGTGTGATGACCATATTAAAAAACACGATATACGAAAGTTAGCAATTAGGATACGAACTCAAATCGGGACACACAGAGCGAAAAAAGTGATCAATGAAATATGTTCGAAGTCGATTGAAAGTACATCAAATTCTGCCAATACTAATAACCAACTCAGTCTTTGGCTTCCACGTGTAAACAGGGCCATTTCTGGTGGATTTGATAGGGCAAGAAAAAAATTACAGCAGACAGGGGATATAAGAGCTCAAACAATATCTATAATAAATAGGAATGTTTCAAACGCTCTGGGTATCATTAAGGCGCCTGATACATCAATATCTTCAATATTTAAGGATTCCGCTGTTAAACAAATCGCCAAGGGTCTAGAAAGAGAAATCGACAGAAACGAAGAGGATTGTATGTGTTTTAACCCTGATGAAGGAGATATAAGTGAAGAGAGATTTACAAATGAAGTTGTCGCAGACTTGAAACGAATGGTTAGAGAAAAAATACGAGAGAAAATAGAATGCGATGTTGTGAAACCAATAATGCATTGTTGCGCTGACAAGGCAATTCGCTATGCAGGAAAAGCAATCAAGGAAGCTTATCATGATAACAAAACATTCTATCATTGGGAAGAGTTTGAAGAGTTACAAAAGAAGTATGTTTCAGGTACACATGGACAAGGTATTAGTGACATTGATAGAAATCTACAATGTAGTGATGTGTCAATTTCAACAGAATATAACGAGAAACTGGTGCAACTGCTGTCGAAGGTACGAGATCCAGAATTATTTGCCCACATTATACGACAAGGAGTTCCTGTTGGCATACACTGTACTCAAGCTGTAGCTGAGATCATGGGATGTCCTATCCACATAGATGTCCATGGAGGGGGCAAATCAATAATTCTTCCAAACAAATTTGTTCCGAAAGGAGAGCAATCAAGCAGCAAACCATTAAATCTGGATTATCATGTCGGTGAAAATGGCGTTGGCCACTTTAGGATTAAAGTTAAAGAAGAGTACAAAACTGTCTGCCTTTTCGATGCACTGAAAGCAAAGGGACATGACATATGTCGAGAAGATGTTGCGAGTAGAATTGAAGCAGATGACAATTTAATGGATCTAGTAAAATCAGGAATACACGAACATTTTATCGGTAAAGGTGGTATGGTTGGACCGTGCAAATCGAACAATGGTCTTCTTAACAACAAGTTCAAAGTATACCCCAGTGTTAAAATTATCAAAACAACATATGGGGCTAAGAATCGGTCTAATCGTCGTGATAAGTCAGCGCCAAAATCAAAGTCAACAGACATTAGTCGCAAATCTTTTCTTCAAAGGACATTGGCAGGCCATTACAATCCACCAGATTTAGGGCAATTTCGTCAAGATACAAAAATGCAAAGACACATGGCCTTGCAAGCAGCAAAGCGCAAATGTAATAATGCACCAGCTGAGCATGCTCGCATAAAACAGGGCATTGGAAAAAAATGATGAGATATCTTTGTCCGGATTCCGGAAGGAAGCCTAGCCAGCATGAGATATAAATAAGCATAACCAGAAAAAAACATTTAGAACGTCAAAATTAAGCGATGTTCTTAATCGGCACATACACAGTTCCTAAAAACGTCTCGCTCGGCTGAATGTCATGTTTACTGCAAGTTTTTACCTACTTACACCAATCAGAATATCACAATTTTTGGCGTACAGATTGAATAGAGTCTTTATCTTTTCATAATTAAAAAATAGTTAGGATTCACATTTTCCTGAGCAGATGGATTTCCTTTACCCTTAATGCTGATGATCAACCCAACAAGGTAGATGAGAAACTAGCGCATTTCAAATGTTTTGTATGCATAACAATGGATTTTATAAACGACTTTGTTAATCCATTACTAATTCTATTCGTTAATCCATTACTAATTCTATTCACTGTAGTCAATAAGTATAGACAATTCCCATTTGAGAAATTATTATGTTTACATGAGCATAAACAAAGAAACCATGACTTTTTGCTTTTGCTTTTGTTCGTACACTGCAATAAAAGTTGGGCAAATATACATCCCTACCAACTGTTGGGCAAATTAAAAAAGCACCGTAGATCAGACACTTTTGCCAAATTTGTGTATCGTTTTTACCCCACAGATGGCAGATGGACTCGCGTTTCCGTTCAAACAGTTTTGCCAAACATTATGACAGGGATGTGTGCCCAACAGTGTTTTTTGTGTTTTGCCCAACGTTGGTAGGGATGTATACTTCATCAACGTTGGGCGAAATCACCCCCAAATTGCCCAACTTTCTTGCAGTGTAGAAAAATGATGACAGAATATTAGCTACTTTTACACTCTAAATGAAATGGACACGTTCTACTTTTTAACACCAGAAAGTGTATTTTAAATTTATCTCAAAGGCATATACTGGAGATATTTAACCATATTTCCTTTTTTATCAATAACCTATATCCAACAAAAATATTTGAAAAGTGGTTAATTGAACTTACTACACTTGACATTAATCAACTTAAGTTTGGCAAGTGTTCACATTTGCTCTCTAGTGTTCAAATGCAACAGTATAATATTTTACAGCGTTCATTTGATAAAGTGTTAAAAAAGTGTTCTAGAACATGTTCTTGAACACTCAGTATTAAACAATTGAACATATAGGTAGGTATGCGTTCAAATGCAACAGTTTTTGAATATTTAACGGCGTTCAATTGGAAAAAAGGTGTGAGCAATGTGAACACTTGCAAAACTTTAGTTGATTAAAGTCAAGTGTTACAAGTTAAATTAACCATTTTTCTAATGTTCTTGGACAAAGGTTACTGATAAAAAATGAAATATGGTAAAATATTTCCAGTATATGCCTTTAAGATAAACTTAAAATAGTTTAACACCTTCTGGTGTAAAAATTATAACGCGTCCGTTTCATTTAGAGTGTAGCTACTTTGATTGGCAGGTCTCTTTTGTGAGTTAATACCATATCCATACTTCTTTTGTCATTTACGATTTTGTAAACTTTTGTAAACTAAAACCTTTTGTTTTTAATGAGATATTTTATAACAAATTTACTGTATACGTTAACGATCAGGTGCAGATGATTTGGCAACAGTAACCACTTGATTTGGCAACAGTAACCGCTGTCCGAAAACAAAGATAAATCTTGAAAAAATTGAAAACAAAATACTAGACAAGACTATTTTATGGTACAAAGACATGATTTCTAAATCTGAATTGATAAAACCTTGGAAGTATGCAACAAGCAATCGTCTCTGTTATGAGATCCATAACATATCCCTTGTATTATACAGCATTGTGAACTCGTGGATTTTGTATTGTGTAAGAAACTAGTAATGATTGATTATGGATTGATTAGGACCAAATCACCGCTGCAAATTAATATTTTTGTACATGAATCTTTCATGATTTTGGTATTATTTTAGGCTAATTTTGTTTCTACCACATGGACAAACCTTGATCATAAGTTTAATTAGTTATTCAGCAAGATAAGGTACGTTGTTGTGATTTGAAAAATACGGATATATTTATTTCCCCGTGAAAAATACGGATATATTTATTTCCCCGTATGGTCATATTGGTTTATAGTGCGTTAATCAGCTGTTTGCAGGCAGCAACCAGTCCAAACTATACACGTGGCTCACGGCGATTAACACTCCTTTGGTACGTGTGTGCTTTTTAACTTAATTGATGCGATAAGCTACTTGAATAATAATATTAAATTCTAATATGTTTTATTATAAGTATGTATTTATGTATCATGTAAATAATTGTACCTCTCTAGAAAATCAGTTGTAAAGCGCAATGATCTATTTGAAATTGCGCTATATACAAATGATATAAAATCCGTATATTATGTATATGTATATGTATATGACTAGTTTGAAGCGGTCTCTTAGGATCCGATTATATAGCGACACTTAGAAAGCACATTGAGATATCTCATTGGTGAAACTGACATAGAATATGAAAGGCTGTTAACCCTTGTTATACGGAGCGATTTTCACAAACATATTAATTATTATACGGAGGGGGGGGGGGTTGCAACCCCCCTAAATTTTTATAGCGAGTCCCCAGACCCCGTATGTGGTACCAATGGATAGATATCAGTCTCCTCTTTCCATTGATACCAAAATCAAGGTCATCCGTAAATGTTTGACGTCACTGTGACGTCATAATTACCAAAATGTGAAAAATCGGCATTTGAACGGAAAATCAAAATTTTCAAAAAAAAAATCGTAGGAATATCCAATTTTTTTGCAAAAACAATTATATTGTAGAAAAATACTAGTTAAATGGAGATCTGCTATATCAATGACTAAAAAGTACATTTTTAGAATCACGGTGTTACACCAACCCACCTCCGAAGTTGGAACGGACACTGAAGGCCAGGTGGTAGGGTCAAAATTTTTTCGCTAGATAAGCAGAAAGAATGAAGTATTATAGAGGTACACCAACGCTGCGCGCGAGGAGTTTTTAGCGGCAGAAAAAATTTCGGTAGGGGGTTGATGCACCCCCCCCCCCCCTTCGTAGAACTAGGGTTAAGTAATCAGAATGTTTGATTTGAAATTCCTTTTCATATTTATATCAATATGACGAATTTCAAATTATCCTTGTTTCAAGCATATGCTTCAAGGTGTCAGGTTGTAAGAGAAATAAGGAAAATTCAAATCACTGTTAGTAAGAAAGGTGTTTAGCTAAATCAAGGTTTTATTTCTCGTCAACAGCACGACTCATTGAACTTTTCTGCTTGATAGCTGCAATGATGCGTATCATTCCTGGACAGTTGATGCTCAGTTAAACAATGGTTTAGCTAAACAACTTTCTGGAATACGGGCCAATTAATTACATTTGTTGTACATTGTATACACAATACTGAATATTGAAAGGTTAGGAATGTCTGTGCGGGTCAGAGCCTGAAGCAGGGAATGGGTTGCAATATGTGATGACTCACCCCGAAAAGGGGGACTTTGCGACAGAACACTTTTCGAGAAACTGATGAAAATAGGCAGCAAAAGATAAAGAAATTAATAAGAATTTCCAGCAGATTTTCTGTTGTAAAATGTGATCGCCTTGATCATTTTCAACAAGTAAGATGTCACTTTAAAGCTTAGAAAATGCTGTAACAGATAAAATGATAAAATCAAAATTGATATCATCTTCAAAGTCCCCCCTATATTGTATGTTAAGGGGTTTTCTCAGAGATGCAAATACTCCATTGATTTTCATTAAAATTTAGTATTTGGTAGATTTATTTGTGTATAAAATATAGGTCACCGTGCTCGTTTTTGAGATACATTCCTTTCAAAAAGTACATATTTTCCCCCAAAATCACCGATTTACTATACAATATATAGGGAAAGTATACTTTTTCTTGATTCTTTGTGATTAGTGGAACACAATAGAATGTTTTTAACACAATTTAACCAATTTTTGAATTGTACCCCCTGTTTTTGCAGTCATTTTGTTTTATGCTTATTAATCACTGTTCCCCCAAGTAGAATTTTCTAGATTTTTTATATGTTATTGTATATGTTTGTCTGATATTATCCTGTAAATATCATTACTTTTGCAATTTGTTTTACCCATTTGTTTTATTTATTACTAGCCTATTATTACGTGTATAATGTGCTAAGCCGATGTCTTACAAGTACAAATAAGTCTCCAATACGTCGATCCTGGGTTTACACCCGGAAGTCAATCTTTACCGAAATTTTAGCCCAAACACAGTTTTGCCTATAAAACCAATAAGCCGTGACATTAGCTCCAATTCATAGCGGGTGATTTAAATTGTTGTTTGGGATGGGTGGTAGTGCGCATCCATTTCACGCTTATTTGGGTGCATCGTTGTGCTTAAAGCTCTGTCAGACATCACCGTATAGAGCAAAACGTACGAATAACGTACACAAGTTTCACATATTTAACATGTGCTAAACGGACCACCACCGTATGAATAACGAATTAAACGTATACATTACGGACAGACCGTATGGATAACGTATTGAACGTACTTGTAACGAACACATGACGTATAACAATGCATAAAACAGAACAATAGTAAGATAAAGTACGTTATGCGTACGTTTTTCTCTATACGGGGATGTGTGACAGAGCCTTTACCAGTGCATTGTGGGATTAAATTTCGGTAAAGATTGATTTCCGGTTGGGAAACCAAGGATCGACGTATTGACTCAGTCCGCGGGTGCACAGTAAAGCTGGTTTCAGAGTGTCTGCCGTGATGGTCGTAAGTGCGCAATAACTTGTCGCACCTGGAAAATTTTGCCGCAAGCACGACAGACCAAATTCGATTACCCTGTCGTAACGGTCGCAACGACACGCCCTTTTGACAATGATTGACATATGATTGAGTTGGATATATTCAACTTTTCATTGACAGACCATCGCGGCAATATGCAAAAATGTCATGCTACATCATTTACGACATCTAAAACGTACAAGTGCCTGGTCGTCTGCTGCCACAGCTCCGAGGTGAGCTATATTGGTGCACGCATGCGTGACCAACACGGAAAACACTGCACGTGTTTAGGGGTATAAAAACATTTCACCAAGTATTACATAGTATTGAAAATATATTATGCACATTGTTTGTAGGAAAGCCAAATTTGAGCAAAACTCTAATTTTTTGCTAAATCATTTACAATATTAAATGACGATACAGGATAATTGTGAATGGATCTGTTTTGAACAAAACAATGTGAATATGTCCAAGGAAGGTTGTTGTGAAAGTAATTGTACATTAATGAAACAAACGTTAATTTGTGGATATCATAAGTGGTCAAATTACTACAATTTATTATTAAATAATAGTGTGGTTTTTGCAGAGTCTCATATTTCTGCAGATTGGAAAGGTTAAGCTATACGTGTTTTATTTCATGGTTGTTGTTTGTTACCGAATAATAGTAAGTTAAAAATAAGTTTACAAATGAAATAATTTTTGAACGGTCAACAAAATAGGCATAATATCAAATTAAGAAATACAAACTGATAAAAGATTGACCAAACAAAAGAGTAAAATCAGCTAATAACAGATATTATGTCATTCAAAGTGCATAGTAACAATTCTAATCGACCGGTCTGGACCGGTCAGTCAAAGCGCATACAACCAAGTCCTGGCTAACGCTAAAACGCTCCTTTTGGTTCTACACCCCAATGCAGATGTTTTATGTGTGGAATACTCCGATTTAATGTTAAATTTATCGGGGGTTTGTTTAGTTCGATTAATAGAACCCTTGGTGGGTTTTTTCGGATGACACAAACATATATATGAGGGACATACTAAAGTCCAGTGATCTAGAAAGCCACTTACTACCAACCCGAAAATAGGGTGAGATCAGCGGCGGGCTATCTCGAACTCAGTAGTCGATAGATGCATTATATTGTGATGGCGGATTTGTATTGTGGATAGTATCACCGAAAAAACAAAACAAAATACCTGTTGATCGGACTAGTTTTTCATTGCTTAGCATTAGTTCATGTTAAATAAAATTCTTCTAGAAGCTCCAATCCACGACAAGTAAGGACTAATTTCAACTGAGTTCACCAGTTCAAATCAAATCAAATCAATCTTTATTTCCATTAAAAATACAATACAGTACATCAAAAAGCAACAGAAATATAAACCAAAATGGAGGAGTAGACCAGAAAGCCAATGAGGCCAGAAATTAGCCTACCCCTTACAAAAAACAACAAAAACAATAGCAATACATCCCAGGCAATACATAAAAATAATAAAAGGACCAAGACGTACAAACAAGACAAGGACATCGACGAGCTAGATAGTAAACTGCGAGAATTGGCTACTCATGAGTATAGTTTTGAATAATAGATTCTAAAATAGAATTTTAGCTATGCAGCGCAGTCTTAGACAGAAGACTTGTGCTTCTACAGGATCCAAAGTTCAAGATGAGGGGAAAATAAGATGACAATTGATTTGTTACAAGTCCCTGCATTATTTTAATTAGATGTTAATTTGGGATACCCCTAATTTAGGTATTGCGAATACCCCCGGGGGTACTCAACTTTGAGGTGCGCGTCATGTGCCACCAAAAAGGCTCCGCTTTATTTATTTTTTTGGTTTGCTCTCACCAAAAAACACCCTATTTTACCAATTGTCACTCAATGACCCAGTATTTTTTAAACTTCCTTGTCACTAAAAGACCCATTGTCACCCAAAGACCTACCATTTTCTTAAAATGCCCTTCTTAATTGATAATAGACTTAGAGTTTGCCACAGAACTGAGATAGAAATCCTCATAAAGTGTGCTTAATATAGCAATGGAAACAATGTTAAGCCAGGCCTAGAATTCAGCAGTTCGAGATCAAATGGCGAAATAAAAGGAAGAACGCTAGCTATGCATGTTTATGTATTTGATTTATTTATTTATTTATTTTGTTTGTAAAACCATATTTAAACCGAGTTGTCCTTCAGAATTATACAAATTCTGCTCTTACAGGAGCCCTGTTTTTAAAAACTCAGCTTAAAACATACGTTGCATTGGCGTATCTTGGGGGGCCATGCCGGCACGTGCCCCGGGGTCATCAGGGGGGCGCAACAAAGGGGAAAAGAAAAAAGAGAACAAGAAGAAAAAGAAAGAAAAAAAGGGAGGGAGGGGCGAAAAAAGGAAAGAAAAGAAAGAAAGAGGGAAAGAAGGGAGGGAGGAGAAAAGAAAGGGGGGAGGGGCGCAAAGGGAAAGAAAAGAAATAGAGAGAAGAGGGAAAGAGAAAAGAAAGAGGGAGGGCGCAAAAAGGAAAGATAAAAAAAGGAAAAAGGAAAGAAAAAGAAAGAAGGAAACAAGGAAGGGCGCAAAAAGGAAAGAAAAAATGAAAAGACAGAAGAAAGGAGGAGGGGCGCAAAAAAAGAAAGAAAAAGAAAGAGGAAAGAATGGAAAGAGAAGAGAAAGAGGGTGGGGCGCAAAAGGTAAGAAAAAGAAAGAAAAGAAAGAGGGAGGGCGCAAAAAGGAAAGAAAATGAAGGAAAGAGGGTGGAAAGGAAAGTAAAAATAAAATGAAAAGACAGAAAGAGGAGAAGAAAGGAGGAGGGGCGCAAAAAAAGGAAAGAAAAAGAAAGGAAAGGGAAAAAAAAGAGGGGCGCAAAAAAGAAAAAGAAGGAAAGAGGAAAGAAAATATGAAAAGACGGAAAGATAGAAGAAAGGAAAAGAGGAAAGGAAGGAAAGAGAAAAGGGGAAAGAAGGGAGAGAAGGATGGGCGCAAAAAGGAAAGAAAAATAAATACAAAAAAAGAAAGAAAAGAAGATGAAAAAA
>JXSR01S004155.1:67592-83602 GCA_000969725.1 Ophiothrix spiculata
TTAGGACGAGAAACTAGTTGTTTTTTTTACTTGGCCTAATAATGACGTCATATTAATCAATATTCATGTAACTTCAATTCAGCTATGATTAATGATCGCGAACCCGGAAGTAAGTTTGCTGAAATTTACCGTGACTGACATTGAGAGGTGAAAGATTCTACTATAAAAAACGTTGCACATGCAATCATCAATCAATGTTTCATTGCATTAATCAATAGAAAATGGTATTTGACATTTATAATAGTGCTTCTGGATAGTGATAGGTGTCCAATCATTACATTAAACTTCTCAACAAAATGCTGGCTGGCGGAGAGAGTGCAGAATTATGCAACCATGATGAATTTAAAATGATACAAACGGACTACACACATCACTAAATACTTTTCACCGATACTCTTGAGTGAAGGGTCATGTGACAAAAGTAATAAGCTCAGCCTTAAATATGGATCATTGTACATGTTTTTTTTTTATTATTTTGTTTCACAAACCATGAATACAACATGGTCAAACATACTGACAATGACACAAGTTACAATATTACAATTTACTTAGGTTTCCTTTGTTTACCATATATGCAGTGTTATAAATTATCTACATTATCAAATTTGATTCACCTAAAATAATTTGCGAGAATCAACTTATACGCACTTTGAGGCACCGCCACCCTTGCACTACAAGTTCAAACCATTGTTTTTCTGAAATTATGTAGCCCATGAAGACCAAATTGCTGCTACAAATAGCTTTAAGTGTATCCAAGTCTGAAAAAGTGGGAAACTCGGGAACCTTGTTCCCAGGAATTTTCATCACTAATAGGAAACATGATGAAAGAAGGGGAAAATGAATTTGAAGAACCAAGATAATAAATCAAACAGTTGTAATTTTATGTTGAAATCTTGAACTCCTTCACACATCTATTTTTTATCAGATAAAAGAAGACATCAGGGATCTTCCCATCATGCCTGGCTTCCAATGGGATTTTTTGTACCTGTAGATTTAATAAGAGAGGGTTTAGGGATGAATACATTTAGTGCAAAATTTGCATTTCAGATTATGATTCATCCCTAAACCCTCTCATGAAAAACCTGTACAAAAATCCCATTGGAAGCAAAGCATGATGGGAAGGGTCTGATATTATATCACATAAATTATATATATGTGTTATTCACCATAGTACAGACTGTCCACGAATGATTTATACCCGGTTTCAAAAAATCAGAAAAAAAATTAAATCATTATTGTTCAAAAAACCAATAACTTTTCTACAATAGTAAATAAGTCTTCTACATTTTTCATAAGTTTCATCAAAATATCATGTCTCATTGCTTTGTGCGATGAGGTATTTGAAAATCGATACGAATTTGGTTTTGTACAAATAATCATGCAGGTATAGTACTTGCAATATGCACAATACCAAAAAGTTAATGCATACAACTTGACCAACTTTAGATCTTCTTTCCTTGCTTTTGCAATTTTCTATGATCTACTAAAAGCATTAACTTGCAGACTTCTGAATCTCTTCCTACTCAATAGCAAGATATGGAGCAGGATACTGGCGGGCAAGTTGAAGAACAACAATTTTGTTGATAATGTCAATATTCCACCGCGCGTCGAGGTCTCCGTCGACAAATACTGGTCCTAATATTAAGTTATTACCCATAATACCCATCAAAACTACTAACTTCCGGTTGTTATTAGAAATGGCATATATATGTAAAGTTTCTAGGTGGATTTCCCTTAGGTGCGTAACATCTAACATGATTTGTACCTTTCATTATGTAAAGCTGTTCAAGCGTAACTGGACCAAAATCGTTATTTCTTTCTCCAGAACAAATTTCATATCCATCACAGTCAGTCAATAATTCTTAAATTGTATTTTACGTTTTAACTTTTGAAAAGTAAAAGAAGGTTTCAGTGTAGTCAGTTTTTATTAAAAGTTCAATAATTTCTCCGATTACAAATTGAAAAATATACCCTGTTTGGAAAAATCTCTTTAACTTTTCACAGGAACATGCGATTTGAAAAATTCAAAATTCTATAGAAACTTAAAGACTTGTTTAACTTGAAAATTAACAAGATTTGACCAAAACCTTGCCCATTAGTCCACAAATAAATCTGATAGCTGGGTATAAATCATTTGTGGACACTCTGTACAATAGCGCTTGACATTATCATCACATCCGTTTTAATTTGCCTTAACTAGACTGCAATCTTAGACACTAATCTATCAGCATTTAGATCGTAATATTCCCCTAACAGCTCCCCAATGCGCTTGGGTCGACGAAGCAGTTGAGATTAAATGTCTTGCCCAAGGACATAACCCGTTGTCCGTAGCGGGGCTTGATGAACTTGATGCTGCATTCAAAATGTGAAAAGGGCATGCATTGTGTAGAGATACTGAAGAAGATTCAATGATGCAGATCAAAGTACTGATGGTCATTTCAGATATCAGCACACAATCTTGACAATCAATGCCAGGAGATAAATTATAGCAACAATGTAGCAACCGACACTGGCATTTTGTTGTAATTAAGTATCATCAGACTCATAGTCTGGTTGAAGATCGCCGTCTGTTTTATCTGTAGTTTACAGTGCCAACCAAGTCGCATCACCTCAAGCTATTTAAATTATTGTTTTATAAGCTAAAGACCACGCAACTCTTCGTAACAGAAACGAGGAAGGCTCTGTAAGATCCAGATCCAGATGATTCAACAAAACAACAAAGTTATGAATTAGAAGAACTTTTAAGGGAGATCTGAACATTACCTCAAGAGTCAACCCACTACCCGATATTTCACAGTCCACATTCAAAAACCTATTGTTTTCTTGTTATTTTATTTCCATAGGCGTTCCTGAGTTGTTGAGTGAAAATTGCTGCCTAAACATTCACTTTTCTCATTAGCATAATTTCTAACCGGTTAACTGTTTGTCGTCTGGTTAAACGGATAGTATCGGCAGTCATTCACTTGACTGTTTATAAAACATAGCTGGATAAACAGTCGCTCAATAACTTTTTTTTCGGAGCCATTCTGACGGGAAATAATGCTTCAGAAAATTTACGCCCCCAGGAAACTTTACATTTTTCGAATGTGGTGTAAGCTTTCAAATGAGATATAAAAATAGACATTAGGCCAAGGGATAGTGAAATCTCATTATTAGGCTAAGGGATAGAAATGCACATCAAATTATGTTCAAGACCAAAAAAACTCCTCATATTTGGTTTAATGCTTCTGACAACTCTCCCTGAACTGGTTCAGAAGGGTAGTTAATACTTCCAACTGCAATTTTCAAAAATGAAAGTCATGAAATATATCATTGCAACATGAAATATATCCAAACACCCCACAAAATAGTTCATTTTTTCTCAGCAAGGAAGTGCCCTGAAAGGAAGTGGTTCAAGTCATTAGCCTCTGTTAAATTTCCCATACATGCACTAAAGGATCATCATACTTCAATGCAATGGAATAGTCTGATTTATTTATTGCACATATTTGGGTTTCTAGTTTATCGTTTGCGTATTTATAACAAATAAAGGAAATGTGTGTTTTAGTATAAACTTACATATATTCTAAATCAGTACTTCTTAACTAGCGGTGCAGTTGCTAAATTAAGGGCTTTGAGTAGTACCGATAGGTGCTTTGACACTCAGAAAACAAAGCAATACATTAGAAATACACCATGAGAAAGGTGCTCTTTGTTTTATATCCTACAATTTCCGTATTTAAGTGGCTAGTTGAGAATCCCTGTTCTAATTTATGTTTATTGAACACATCTATTAATTTTACTAACATGATAAAATCATTTTGCTGTATTCTTGTAAATTTATGAATCGCTCCAATCAGCGTCCGAAATAATGAGTGGGACAGTGCTTGCACTGGTGCATGTAGTGTACAATTTCTACCTGCACCAAACAAAAGTTACATGCACCAATTTTCGAGGATTTTTTTTCCTGTTGCAACACATTCAGAATATCGCTTTGCCCGTGGTATTTTCTACTACTAATCATCATCCAACATCATCATGCCTTTCAGGTTATAATTTTCTCAGGTCATGCTCATGATGCTGAGTTTCATCCTTATCCTCCGCTTGATCCTCCACTGGATTTTTTCTCCTCAGCTTGTTCTAGCTCATTGCTAATCTCCTTCCTTTTGTCAATAAACTTCAATAGAAAAAGCAAGAATTTTTTGCATCGGCGGTGCAATAATTACTGACAATAACAAACCAGTTTGATCAAAACTTTTCGGCAAATCAAAGGGCCGAATTGATTACATTTATTTTTCCCAGAGGGGGTATGACAATTGACACATTTCTAATACCCCATGTTGCCGCTGATTCGCCTGTTCAGAACACGTGACACTGCGATGACGTCAAAATCAAAACAATAAAGGTATTCCCTCCTTTTCGCCGAGTTCCGGTGACATTTTTTCGTAAAGGGTATCAGTGAATCTCAATGGAGCAATAGCGACATTCGGGACACTGTGGGAATTCCCTTCAGTCGATGTATTTACGCCGTAGATTTCAGCGTGATTTGACGCCGATTTGACTGAATTTTTAGGTATAAATGATTAAACTTTTCACTTTAAATTTTATATTTTTTTAAATATCACTTCTGTACACATATTACGATAAGTTAGTTGGAATATTTCAGGGTTAAGCTTAGAAGTTACATGCACCGTGTGCATGTAGTATAGAAAACTTACATGCACAAGAAAATATCTACATGCACGAGTGCATGCGTGCACCCGGTTATTTCGAACGCTGGCTCCAATCCCTCAGTTGCTGATGTTCGGATTGTATAATTTGTAAACTTGGCTTAGTGGATATCACATATACAGTTCAAAATTAATAAGTCCCCCTACAGAATATTGATTTTTCTAGAAATCATTTAGACCCTTTTAATTTTTTCATAGCTGTAAAATGTAGGCTGGAATGATACAAATTCAGTGTGCAATAAAGTTTTACACAACTCGTAACATTTATGAAATTTCATTGCGGATCAAAAGTTGTTATTTTTCTGTATACGAATATGAAAAATTGTCAAAGCTTTAAGTTTATGGAAAACTTTTACTTCTGCTTCGGAGTAAACATTATTCAAATGTTTATTACCTCTGTGAATGTCTAAAGAGTTAGGGACTTGTTGACAATTGAACGCACATCAGATTTGCTTCGAAAAAAAAATTAAAACGTCTTTAATTGCCGTAGAAATCTCAGTTATCGATGGTGGCTTCAACGAGTCAAAACGATATACTTAGATGTTTTTCCATTTTCTCAAAATCAAGATGATAAGGAAGCACTAAAACAATCATTTCCTTGGTTGACTTACATTCATGTTTCCAATTGACCATCATTTAAACAATGTTAAAGGTAAAATTAATTGTACTGAGAAAACAATCTTAAAGCATGTTTAAAAGTACCGTCTTCTGGAAGTAGGTGTTAATTTACATTTTACTTGATGTTCATTCAACCATAAACGCATAAGTTGTGTTCATTCAACCACGAACATGCCCCTTCCTCTTTTTAAATCCTCACATTCATGCATTGCTTACCATTTGAATAATGATTACTCGTATAATTGTTTTTTTAGAATTCAAATTTCATCGATTTTCATATTCCAATATATAAGAAATTGCAACATTTGATTTGACAAGAAATTTCAAAAAAAGCAACATTTTGAGAAGAAGGTTAAGTTTTATGTAAAACTTTAGTGCACATTGAATTTGTATGATTCTAGCCTTCATTTTACAATTTGAAAAAAAATTACAGGGCCTTTATATGTTCCAGAAAAATCAATATTCCTTAGTTATTTATTTTGAACTGTATATATAGGAAAATTACACAACACTGAGGTAGTTTTGCTATACCATAATCACTTTCAGTGCCAAATGGACTTTTGCTGTCCTCCCAGAAAAATCTGGAAATAATGATTTAATATACCAGTATCTAAGTTAAATATGCTACACACACACTAAAGTCTACTGTACATACTACTGTCAACCAAAAGATCTAATGTAAAATGTTTTTTTGTTTCACTTCCTTTTTTTTCTTCAAACAGGAACTTCAAGACCTCGGCAGAGATCCACCAGCACAATGTTCAGCAGGTCCAGTAGGTGACGATTGTAAGTGATTGTATTCTCATACAGAGGGCGCTTTTTATTTATTTATTTTTTTTCTTCCTAAGGCCTAAAACCTTTTTTTTTTTAGTTTTTTTTTTTTAGTCAAAAAAGGCTATACGCACACGGATTTTTTTTTTTATTACGTTTTTAGGTCACTATTTTTTTTTTTAAGTGGCCAAATTTTTTCCTTTTTTTTTCTCTCTCTCTCGATGTTAGAAAAAAAAATAAGCAAAACATCTGAAAATCTAAAAAAAAAAGAAATGCGGTAAAATTCGCGCGGGAAGCCGAGTTCTTTTTGTCTTTGGCCTTAGAGAGGGTATGTTACCATGTTGTTATAATTGGCAAATTATTTTAAATTAGCTGGGTAAGACCCACATGTCCTAGTCAGTGTTCCCGCTAAGGTTTTTGAGCTTGTGACAATTCAATCAAAATTGAAAAGGTGCTTTGTCAAAATTAAAAGTTAAAGCTGAAAATTTGCTGTCTGATCAAGAAAAGCCATGTATGAAGAATGCATTTCAAAAACCTGCTCGATGCGCAAATGGTCCACCATACGGCTTTAGCAGGAACACCGAGCACTGGTTTCAATTGCCTCAAAAATCAAATTAGAAGTAACGGTTCAGGTATATTACCCAGGAAAACTTATACTCAAAAAAGACTGCAGAGATTTTACTGTTGTGATAGAATGTTTAAAACAAAAATAAACACAAAAAGCCAAATAAGAAGTAACGGTTCTAGTATATTACCCAGGAAAACTTATACTCAAAAAGACTGTAGAGATTTTACTGTTGTGATAGAATGTTTAAAACAAAAATAAACACAAAAAGTTAGTTTCACAAAGTGAATAAAAGTACAATATATATTTTGTCTTTTTTTGTGCATGAACAAGATGAATGTTAACTTGAAATAACTCTGAACAATTGAAAGTCAGAACAAAGATAAAGTTTACTATATGCCTAGTTTCAAAAGTGTGTTCAACATGGGTATTTAATAACCTTAATCACAAGTTTTTGTGATTTGTTAACCAAGAATGATAAAATTTGTTGCCCAAAAAAAATAAATAAATAAAATAAACACCAACATTTTTTCAAACTTTCTGAGATTTTGGTACCAAAATATTCCTCATAATTTTCTCATTTACCCATGTGAAATGTTACGACTGAAAAAGTCACGTTTCTGAGATATGAGTGAAAATGTGTTAAAATTATTAATTTAAATAGTAACCATAAAATTATTTACACAGTAAAGTATAGGCAAATAGAAAATAAAAAATAGCTCATAAAATCAAAATGGTTGTTACGATTTGACTCAAATTTGAAATTGAAGCATCTTAAGTGGTGATCTTTCATATGACAGTGAAAACTAAGATTTTGAAAATCGGACAATTAAGAAGCAGAAATTGGAAATGTGGAACAAATGAAATAGATATTTAACAAAACTATTAACTATTTTTTTTGAACTGCTCTTCTTTTTTCCATCTTCTAGTATTCCATTGGCAAGCCACAATAATGGGGCCAGTAAGTATACATGCATATTTTAAATAACTTTGTCTTATTTACTTAATATTTTTCCTTTTAATTTTATAGTTTTCAAATGTCAAGCCACCATAATGAGGCCTGTAAGTATACTTAACCCTAACCCTGGCAGAACAAAGTGCATAGAGTCGTAGACCACACAGAAAAAAGGGCAAGCTATTCATTCCTAGCCATACAGCAAAACACACAATGTTTGTGTGCAAGTCATGCATGAACTTGAACTTGAACCTGCAATGAGTGTGCTTGTAATCCTACATCATGCAGTTATGGATACAAGGCTATTTCTTGGAAATTTGATTGTGTTGTCCAGGTTGGTTAGGGTTAATGACTGCAATAAAAGTAAGTGTGTTGTCCAGGTTGGCTAGGGTTAATGACTGCAATAAAAGTAATGGGTATGGTTATATTGTGCACATAAATGTCATTGGAAGATGGCATAGTTCATGGAGGACATACGTTTCTGGTCAGTGGTCAGCCTGAAGATGTAACCATTTCTCCTTGTTTTCATCCCCACTGGCAGGGTGAATTTTAAAGGAGGTAGGACTGATTGCTTGAACTTTTTTTCAAAGTTTCAAGATTTTGGCACAAAAATATTTCTCATATTTTTCAAATAATCATGTGAAATTTGATGGCTGAAACATGTTTCGTTTTAGTGCAAATACATGTGCTAATTATGGTAACCATAATTAATTATAGACAGCGCTGAAGTACAAAATTGGTTGTAAAATCAAAATGGTTGGGTTGAATTATTTGAAATTTGAAACCTCTTTAGTAGTGATCTTTTATATGAAACTGAAAACCTTTTTTTTTTTATTGATGTAATTTGCCCCAATACTCCTACTCAGTGCAATGATGCCATATTATTTAATGCTATTCTGTATGAAATTGCCCTCGTATAATATATGTTTGTCCTTTCAAAATTGCTTTAACATTGGGTGGCTTTCAGGATCCTTCAAATATACCCTGTCAGTTGGTATGGATATTTTCGGTGGCATAACAAGAGGTTGTGGCAGGTTCCTCCTCTAAAAGTGTGCTCCCCTTGAAATCAAGACTTTGGAGCACTGTGGTTCAGTGAATACAGCATTGGACTCGCAATCGAGAGGTGGTGGGTTCAAGCCCTGGGCCAGATACTGCAGCGTTGAGCCTTTGAGCACGATTCCTTTATCTCGTTCCTCCTCACCCCGGTGACAGAAATGGGTACCAGTATGTAATAGTTACTGAGATATACGCCTACGCTATAAATCTTGAAGTATGCAACAAGCAATCAGACTCTTCTACGAGATCCATAGCACATCACTGGTATTCTACAACATTGTGAATTGGTGGTTTTGTATTGTGTAAGAGACTAGTAATTATCGATTAGGATTGATTAAGACCAAATCACTGCGTATTAATATTTCTGCATGTGAATCGTTCATGATTTGGGTATTATTTTTGGCTAATTTTGTTGCTACCACACGGACACACATTAAACATAAGTTCATTTGAATATTCAGCAAGATTTGGTACGTTGTTATGATTTGAGAATAATGGACTAATTCACTTCCTCATATGGTCATATTGGTTAATGTGCGTTATACGCTTACAAATTATAGGTAAAACAGACTGCTATGACAGACTCTTTGGTTTTTGTTTCTTTTGAGTAAGATCATTTTAGCTGATACCACTTGATTAAATGACCGTTTTCCATTTCTTTTTCAGCCCGACAGTCCGTATCAAGGAGGTGTATTTTTTCTCACAATCCACTTCCCCACAGACTATCCATTCAAACCACCTAAGGTGAGTTCATAGATTTGGGCTCTTTTCTGCCATCAAGGAGGTGTATTTTTTCTCACAATCCACTTCCCCACAGACTATCCATTCAAACCACCTTATGGTTTATTCAGAGTCTGACGATATCCATCGATTTGATTCCCATCGACGCGCAGTCTTTAACACGCGCTATTCCTTATGTGTTGTGCGTGTTAAGACTGTGCGTCGATGGGCATCGATCGATGCATATCGTCAAGACTCTGAATATACCATAAGGTAAGTTCATGGATTTGTACCATAAGGTAAGTTCATGGATTTGGGCTCTTTTCTGCCATCAAGGAGGTGTATTTTTTCTCACAATCCACTTCCCCACAGACTATCCATTCAAACCACCTAAGGTAAGTTCATAGATTTGGGCTCTTATCTGCCATCAAAGAGGTGTATTTTTCAATATTTTCTTATCCTTGGCATGGGCAACAAATTTAGGGGTATTCAGGTTTCTGTATTTGAAATTTTGTGCGGGTTACCAGAACTTCATACCTGGTAATCCGCGGAATGTCTAGCCCAATAGGGGGGGGTGTGATAAATCAAAATTTTTGCGGGCCCCCTTAAAATATGTAGTAGACCCTACAAAACAAGAATATGACAAAGAAAAAATAATTTGAGTTCAGGAACCCCCTGTACATACCCTCTGAAAGTTTTGGCATGAGGTTGCTGAATTCAGAAGACTTGCACCATGTATTTGTATAGGTGATATTATATGAAGTTCAGAAATTTGTTGAAATGACATGATACATGAAAGATAGTGTTAAAGGTGTTCAATACAAATAAAACAAAGTGTTTTTGAGGCCAAAGGTGTTATTTTAAGTTTTTTTCATCATTTTATCAAGTTTGGAGAACAAAGGTTGATAAATAAGATAGAAAATTGATTGCTAAACATGCAATTTTTATCACGTTTCAGATTCTTGGAACTAAAAATTTCACATAACTTGAATCATCTACAAGGGTTGTAGGGATAGGACATACAAACAATCTTGTACATTGCCTGAAAATAATACCGTAGTGTAAATGAATGAAAATTAATTTCAGACATAGAGACAAAGGCTTAGTGGAATAAATCCATTGTCCTTCGCTCAAATTGCTTCTGCTCTTCTGTTTTTCTTCCCTCTTTTGGTTGTTTGGTCGCTAATCACAGCATTAACAGTGCAGTTGTTGCCAAGATAACCAATTCACCTCGACCCCTTCTCCAAAGCTGGAATTGTAATCAGGTAGAGAATTCCTGATGCGGACTCTTGAGGTTTGAACGTGGTAATTGGACATCGAAGTCATGGATATAACGGCATCTAAGACAGGGATCGAACTGTAGATGTTCAGGAAACAGTTAACAAGAAAGTCTGATGCTGATCTTTACGTTGGTTTCTACAGTAGACTTTCAAAAACTTGTAGGCTGCAGTTATACCACAACATAACCACGCAAATGATGCTGGACAGGGAAAGCCGAATGGCCGAGGGGAAAGGGGTCCTGTTGGTGAAGTATTCAGGAAACGACTTAGATAATTTCATGATCTTCAGCATATGAACAGATCAAAAGAACTCCTGAAGTTACCATATGTAGCATAAAAAGAACTTATCTAATGTATTAGAAACACATTGGCCTAAAGTTGGGGAAAACTTTTGTTTGTCTCATTTTTGACTATTCACCATGATTGGGGAACATTTTTGACTATTCACCATGATTGGGGGAAACCTTTATCTCATTTTTGATTATTCACCATGATCTAAAACAATATGTATATTTGAAATGTACAAGCTATTGCTGGTCAGATATTATTTTCTATGCACTTTATTACTTCCCTACAATGCATTTACCCTTGCCATAATTGTTATTCTATGGAAATACCTGTTCAAGCCAATTATGCCTTTAAACATGCTAAATGATTTGTCATTCAATACCTTTACATATGATTAATTGTTAAAAATGATATTGGATAGTTTAAAATTGATTTTATGTACAATATAATGTATGTTTGTACATGCAAAGCGTCGTCTGCTACTTAAAACCTGTCGAATTTGGAAACCTTGTCAGCAAATTTTCAAAGGGTGTGTACAGGGGGGTTATGCAACTTTATTCTCAAAATTTCTTTCATATTCTTGATTTGTATTGGTGATACCATATTTTGAAGGGGGCCCGCATTAAAATGTCAAAATTTGCAAATTAACACACACCCCTAGCCCAAACCCTCAAAGATTGAAACATTTCTCACCGAGGCATGAACTATTGGTTTATTATAGTAGCAGTAGTAGTCATTAAATAAAATTGTTGTCAGCTAGCCTTAAGCCCAATCAGATTCAATTGACAATTGAGAACTCTTTGATTTTAAATTTTCTTATTTAGCTACAAATTACGGATTACCAAAAATACATGCGGATTACCAATTTTTAGGGACATGGTAATCCACAGAATTACCAGGAATTTTTCCTTAATTTGCACACCGGTAAAGCCTTGAAACTGATTTGTGTTGATGCATGTAACTTAACTTTTAAAAAAAAGTGCTGCTAGGCCATGGGCTTAAACCGCGAGAACTTCGCTCATGCCAAAGGCTAGCTTTGTCCTGAGTAGAGTCGGGTCAAGTAAGGCATTCCATGTTCATAAAGTAGCCCCAACATTTTAAAGCAATGGTTTAGGGACCGTGTCAGAACAATAGCAGCCGGCTCTAACCGAAAGTTCCGGGACGTGAGCCGCCAGTTGAGTTATGAAGTGCTCCCTCAGTATTAAGCTTGTTAACGAAACACGGTTGAACGGTTACACGAACGCAAGGCTCGTGTCACGTAAGAAATATGCAGTAGATGAAAACACGTAAAAAGCCGATTTTTTTTTTTTTTTTTTTTTTTTTTAAGCTTGTAAACAAACACGGTTGAACGGTTACACGAACGCAAGGCTCGTGTTACGTAAGAAATATGCGGTAGATGAAAACACGTAAAAAGCCAAATTTATTTTTTTAAACCTGTAGTTTTCTAAAACCAAATTATATTACAATCAGTGTGTTTACTAACTCACTAAACATGTAAAATTCAATCTTTATTGACCTCTTTCGAAGCCCTCAATAAAAACGTCAACAATTTACCTTCAAACATTTAATAACTACGTGAAATCAATAACCAGTACGGTACAAAACTTTGAAGTTTCGCATGCAACACGTCAAAGTTTGATAGCCATCACACAGCGAAACTGCGCAGTCAAAGGTCAGACAAAATGGACGGCGTAAACCGGAAGCAGAAAAATAAACAAAATAAAATATAAAGTCTTATTTCATGTTCAGTCAGAAGTTTTAAACACTGCAAAATGACAACAATCTGGACATATTTCTCAGTATAAAAATTAGGCAATACAATAAGGAAAAAAAAAATATTACTATTTCGATCGAGACTTGGGGGGGAAACATGAGTGCCAGCGGGAAATGGTGTTGTTTTCCGAAGTTCGATCGTGAAAAGGTCAACCGGTGCACTTTCGTCTAAAGCAGACCTTGTAACGGAAGAGAAAAAACACGGTATAATACAAGCTTACTTAGTATGAACTTTTTGGATAAGGCATCGTATGGGTTTGTATGATTTCTGAATATTATTATTACGGTTAAAAGTAAACGGCATAAACATTTATCAGAAAATCTTGTGTACATTTTTGTTTCTGTGCAGGTGGCCTTCACAACAAAGATCTATCACCCAAACATCAACAGCAATGGAAGCATCTGTCTAGACATCCTGAGGTCACAGTGGTCACCGGCTCTAACTATTTCAAAAGGTACTTTGAGCCCCATCACATTCTATACTCTGTAAATCTTGAAGTATGCAACAAGTAACCGATTAACGCACAAAAACCAATATGACCATACGGGGAAGTAAATTAGTCCATATTTCACAATTCGTAAAAAGGTACCAAATCTTGCTGAATGTTCAAATGAATTTATTTACAATGTTTGTCTATGTGTTATCATAAAAATTAGCCCAAAATAATGAAGAATTCATGTAAAAATATCTTAATACGCAGTGATTCGGCCTTAATCAATCCTAATCAATCATTACTAGTCTCTTACACAATACAAAACCACCAGTTCACAATGTTGAAGAATACAAGTGATATGCTATGGATCTTGTAACAGAGTCTGATTTCTTGCTGCATACGAAAGTAAGCAATCAGACTCTGTTACAAGGTCCATAGCATATCCCTCGTATTCTACAGCATTGTGAACTTTTTTTTTGTGCTGTGTAAGAGACTAGCTAGCAATGATTGATGAAGTCCATGACCTCTAGCAAGATGCAGCTAGTGTATGTTATTATTTTAGAAATGCTATACAGGCATGAGAATTTTCAGATAATTATCTGATTTCAGATATTTTGTCATCCAAAATCATCCAAATTCAGATAATTTGGGGGTTGATTTAACCTTTTTAGTGTTTTGGGGGTTAAATTTTACTAAATTCGGATATTTTCATAAAAAATCATTCTCATGCCTGTGCTATAGCAAGTTCAAATAATTCGAACCTTGGCGTCTCTTGCTAGTGCGGTTTCTGTTTTGCTTTGACAATGTGACTGATAAGTTGTGACGATTATAATTCTGAATTAAAATGAACGCAACTTTTGGCATGTGTTTAGCCAATCATATATGTTGGTTTTGTGATAAATGCGATGTTTTGAAGCAAAGCATGATGCGCCATTATATACTGGCACTCTGCGGTATATCTTGGGCTTAAATTAGACACCTTTTCATACATCCAAAACGGTTCATAGGTGCGCCGCGAAATTTCACATGGGTTATGAGAAAAATATGACCAATATCTTGGTACCAAAATCTCAAAATGTTTGAAAAAAAGTTGGGTAGCAATCGGACCATGCTCCTTTAACATATTTTGTGCATGAATCTTTCATGATTTTGGTACATTATTTTTGGCTAATTTTGTTGCTACCAGAACCTTGAACATAAGTTCATTTGAATGTTCTGCAAAATTAGGTACATGGTCATTATTCAGATGGTATTGACCAATTTATTTCCCCGTATGGTCATATTGGTTTATTTGAGTTAATCGGCTGCTTACTAAATGCTTCAAGGTTTATAGAGTATAATCTTATAAGGCAAAAAAATAATTTATTGGACAAAATAAACAAAAATCCAGGGCATGGCTTGCAATAATAAACAATTCGGCCCTGTCCAATGTGTTCCATAGCATAGGTATATCATTATGCATATGGTGGACTTGCAATGCTTCCAAACGTTGATACCAGTGTGCACAGAGTGATCACCAGCAAATGCATTCGATGCTCTTTTGGCATTTTTGACAAAGTTTAAGAGGTGCTTGCGCCTTAATTCAAAATCGCAAACTCCTTCACCGATTTTTGCATCATATGGCCTTAGAAGGAACACTGTTTTACATTCGCACAGTTGTTGGTAGCTCTGTGTATTAAGTGTGTAAATGATAGTTTTGGCACTACATTTAGGCCAAAAAAAAGTTGTTGACTTGCCCTTTAAGGGTGAAAATGATGGTTGGTCGGTCGGATTTTTTTCCCTTTTTTTTCTCCCAAAAATTGGCCAGGAAAAACTGTTTACAATAGTGTTTATCAATGTAGTTTGTTTTATTTATTCAAGATTTATGTTTGTTTAATGGAAATATATAACATTTTGTAAATATTGTTGTAAGATCAATTCAAATATCATAAAATTTTCACCGAATTCACTGTTGAGGTAGGCAAAAGTTCACCAAAATAAAAAAGCGACTCTGATTTTTACAAATTTTGGGTCGGTCGCAAAGGGCAAGTCAACAACTTTTTTTTTAGGCCTTATTTTCGCGCTCAACTCGTCTAGCACGAAAATAAATGTGCCGCAAAAATGGTCTTTGTATTATATACCACCACACGTTTTAAGAATCACGTGCGTGAAAATTGAAACACGCAAATTGATTTCAAATTTGCCTTGGTCGAAAATTATTGCGCAAAAATATTGGCGTAACAGTATTGCAAGTACCTGTTGACCATATGAAGGTATGTATAGTCAAAGACCCAAATTTCTCCTTTTTACGTGGAAGAGTGTTTGGCAAGGAATATATCTAAGAGATGTCTTCAAATCTATCACCCTCTTAATTCTATGCACACCACTATTAACCTACAATATATCTGACTCTTCTTAACTTGTCTCCCCTATCACCTTTCTCTTAATTCTCAACCCATCACACCATCCTTTAGATACTGCAGTGTTTCTACATTGTTGCCCTTGCATGTATCCCTACCCTAAACATGCCACCCTAACCTTGCATAGAATTTCCTCAGCTTTGCCCTTTATGCACCCCCATCCCAAACACACTACCCTAACCTTACATATAAACACTGCAGTATTTCTTTAGTGTTTCCCTTGCATGCGTCTCTATCCCAAACTCACCACCCAACCTTGCATAGAAACACTTCAGTGTTGTCCTTGCATGCATACCTATCCTAAACACACCACCCAACTTTACATAGAAACACTGCAGTGTTTTCTCAGTGTTGCCCTTACATGCATCCCTATCCTAAACACACCACCCCAACCTTGCATAGAAACACTGCAGTGTTTCGTCAGTGTTGCCCTTGCGTGCAT
>JXSR01S004156.1:919-12793 GCA_000969725.1 Ophiothrix spiculata
TTCAACTTTCTACCCCACGCCCCAAGACCTCATTACCATCCCCTCTATCATCTTCTTGAACTAAAACGTCCTCTTTTACCTCTTTTACCACTTATTTGCCCTTTTATCCTCCTCTACCTCCTCTTTGATACAATTCCTCCTCCTTCTCCTCCTCTTCCTCCTCCACCACCCCTGGCTAATTACGTTTATCGAACCGTAGCAATTACTGATTAAATTATTTATTTTTATTTTTCTTCTGGAAATGAAAG
The DNA here is from genome assembly GCA_000969725.1 of Ophiothrix spiculata. Classification (NCBI taxonomy): domain Eukaryota; kingdom Metazoa; phylum Echinodermata; class Ophiuroidea; order Amphilepidida; family Ophiotrichidae; genus Ophiothrix; species Ophiothrix spiculata. The sequence continues at coordinate 1,168 of JXSR01S004156.1, forward strand.
GCCATTAATCTAGCTTTCAATTGAGCCCCAAACAAGTCTATTTTGGTTCCTATAGTGAAAATATACTGAAAAAGAACATATATTTTAGATAGAAATGTAACAAAACCACCTTTTATTGGGTCCCAACTTAAAAAATGAGACCTTACGCGTTATTTACAAGTTCTACCAAATGAATTGTAATTATAGTTGTGTGACAATTCACTTTTATCACATACTTGAATCTGTCATGCTGGTTATTTCGTTATTGATGAAACACTCAAATATAGTCAATTGGACCTATTGATGGAAACAAATAGATTATATCCGTCCATAAATACTATGTTTTGTATCATGAAACAATTATCACAATTTAATCGCAAAACTGTAATTTAATACATGTACTCATTATGTTCATGGTCTGGGTCGTTGCTGGGCTATTGCCCTATAAATTGGGCTTTTGTGTTCCTCGCATTTAAATATCGTCCTTCGCTATTTTTATCTTCTATTTAGTGTATCTTTTTTATTTATATTCTGTTGTTTAGTTGTAAGTGTTTGTAAAAATGTCACTCAAAAATCATGATTCATGTGTTGTGTGCTCGAAAACCGTTAACAAAAATCATAAAAACATTTGCTGTAAAATGTGTAATGGATATGTGCACAAAAAATGCACTAAACCCAACCAGAAACAATTGAAATGTATAACAATCAAGGGCTGGGTCTGTCAAAGTTGTGTCAATGAGGAAGAATCAATGACAGATGTTGAAAACGATATTGAAAACTTTTGTAATCATCCTAGTTTCGATATAACTGATGTTGATTTACAGAAATACGATAAAATGATTTTCAACTCTCTGAGGTTTGATAATAATTCTACAAATAAGTCCTATAATGATGTCTCTAACGACAGTTCTATTCATAATTGTCTCTATCTTACCCCTGAACAATTCTGTTCAAATTCAAATGCAAATTCTGGAAAAATAAATTTGTTGAATGTTAATATCAGAAGCCTTTCAAAAACTTTGATGCTCTCAAAGAATGCATTAAAGTATTGAATTGCAAATTTACTGCTATTTGGTATTTCGGAAACCCATTTAAAAGACAAACCAAATGGTTTTTACAATAAACGGATACTATAGAATACATGAACAGAACTGGTCGTGAGAAGGGCGGGTATGCCTATATATATAGGCCTATATCTGATCATGTGAAAAATAATTTAAGAAAAGATCTCTGTCATGCTACTTCAAACTTTGAATCCTGTTTTGTTGAAATTGAAAAATGAAAAGAAGAATATTAGGCCATATTAAAAAAAACATTTGTCTCAAAGCTCTCCAACTCCCAAAAACCTAATGCAGAATGCGATTTTATTTCTTTTCTTTTTTAAATTTTTTTTTTATTGATTCTATAAGTCATATTGACGACTCATTTATGGTAGAATGTATCAAGATATTGAAACAAAACAAAGAAACAGAATTGTGACAATGTTAAGGGATGCTAGGGGTAGACTAATTTCTGGCCTTATTGGCCTTCTGGTCTACTCGTACTCCTCCGTAAGACTCTTTTTTGTAAACTTATGTACTACAAAGATATTTTGATATTGTATGTCTTATGGGAAATAAAACCTTGAACCTTGTTAATTCAACAATAAATGTGATTGCACAATGTCCATAATTTAGAGACAAAAACAACGAAACGCAACATTTTGCCTTGGATTGCGAGTTACTTTTCACGATTTTTGAAAAAAAAATTAAAAGGTGAAATAAAATTCGTTTTTTTTTAATTTTTAGGGAAACTAACGCGCACGATAAAACTAACGCGCGCGGGAGTTTTGAGACAAAAGTTTTTTTTAATATGGCCTTATTGTTGGAGTTGTATACAGATCACATACACCAATTGATAATTTTATTCAAGATATCATACCCGTATATGAAATTTTGAATTCTGAAAATAAGCATTTGTATGTAATGGGAGATTTCAATATTGATTTGTTGAAAACAGATGCCCATAGACCTATTCACGAATATTTAGAACTAATATATTCATATGCATTGTTACCCACTATCTACAAGCCAACAAGAATAACTGAAACGTTAGCAACATGCATTGATAACATTCTTACCAATAACGAAGACATAACTCAGTCTTCTATAATAGTTACTGATATTACTAATCACAGATTCAGATTTAGATTCAAATTTATTCCAATATCAAAACAAATAATGTACATATTAAACACATAAGATAAAACACACTGATATTGAGGACATAATCGGAAGGCCAAGGAGTCCTGAAGTGATTATGCCCAACATAACAAAGTTACACAAAAAAGAAAACGAAAATAACACAAGACAATGCCCCAAAACATAGGTTATAATATAAAAGTGATTTCAACGAATAAATGATCTTATTACAAAAATGTCCAAAATATTTAACAATAACTCGAAAGAAAGTTGGATTTTAATTTGTTTTTAAAAATGTTAGTATTCTTTGATTGCTTAATTGCCTTTTCGAGTGAGTTCCAAAGCGAAGGTCCACAATTTCTAATAGCTTGGTTTAAAAATGCTTTCTTTGTTTTGTTTATAACGTAATCCTGTGCATGTCTTGTTGCATATTTATGGTTTTCTGCATGCTTAATGAAATATGGCTTAAATAAAGTCGGTAGTTCATCTGTATGATGCTTATACATAAAAGTGGCTAGATTAAGTCGATAGGTGTCAAAGTTGAGAATCTCATAGTTTGAAAATAGAGGGCCCGTGTGGCTTCTGTAGTGGCTATTTGATACCGTCCTCATAGCCCACTATTTTATCCAAGTATTTATTATTTGCACTACCCCAAATTAAAATTCCATAGTTGATATAGGGTAATATTAAAGAACAATACAGAGTATAATATATTTTTCGGTAGGTAATGTTTGAGTTTGGTCATCATACCAATATTTCTTGAGATGGTCTTTGTAATTGCATCAATCTGATTTTTCATCTATTGTGACTGCAAGAAATTTGGTGAAACATAGGCCTACTATTGCTGTGTTTCTACTGAGCATTCACCAGAGTACACCTTTTCTATCCACCATTTTTGTGAGTGTTGTCGATCCGGATCACCGACAAACGCCACGTTTCTACTCAATGCGAAAAGGTGGATGTCCTCTTAAAAATCGAGCCATGCCAGGGAAACCGGACGTGCCAAATGAATTGCGGTCACACGCCAGATTACTTTAATAGTTGGAATTTGTTAGCATATATGTTGTGTTTTACTTAAATGTAAAGAAATTCAATGTTTAAACTCCTTATTTTAAAAAAGGGAAAAACGTGCATCTCCCAAGCTTATAACCGTGTGTAGATTTCGCGGGGTTGTAATGGTGCACTTCCGGTACACCCGGCAACCGACGTTCGCTTGTGTTTCTACTGCGAATTTTCCCCAAATGACCCGAAGACACACACCTCAAGAGGTGTACGTCTTCGGATGTTTTATTTCCGTGTGACACACGGAAAATCGTTACCCGCTTGTGTTTCTACTGCGAATCTTCCCCGAAGTGATCCGAAGACACTCAGAGACACACGGCAACCCTTGCTCAGTAGAAACACGCTATATGTTAAGTTCTTTATCGTCAAGTTTGACAGTAAGAGCTCTTTTATTGGAATCAACACTATTAAATTGATGGAAATTTTCAGTGTTGGTGCTATTTGTACCAACAAATTTATTTGTATTATGGGGTGTTCCAAACACCATATAATTTGTTTTTCTTGCGTTTACAGATAACTTATTTGCTTTGAACCAATTGCAAATTTCATTGAGTTCATCATTAATTTTCTGATTTGTGATTCCAATTCGGGATGAGAAAAAAGGAGTGTTGTATCATCTGCAAACAGAATATGTTGAAGCAAATGCGTTGAATTCACAATATCGTTAATATACAGTATAAATAATAGGGGGCCAAGAATTGACCCCACCACATTTGATATTTTTGTACTCAGAATCTTTCATTTGGTAGCGAACATATTGTTTTCTGCATTTGAGATAGTTTTTGAACCAATCAAGTGTGATGCCTCTAAACCCGTAGTGTTCTAATTTACACAACAAAATATTATGGTAAATTGTATCAAATGCCTTAGATAGATCTAAAAATATACCAATTGTACTTTCATTCCTTTCAACAGTCTGCGTTATTTTGTCTACTAAGTCAATGATTGCCATATAAGTTGGTGTTTAGGTCTAAATCCGAATTGTTTTTTATTCAGTATGTTATTTATATAAATAAATTTCATGCATCTCAAGTTGAAAACCAAGCGTTCTAAAATCTTAGAGAAGCAAGGTAATACAGATACAGGGCGATAATTAGAGAATAATTCGACATTTTCTTTTTTATATATAGGAATTACTTTTGCAATTTTTAATTGGTCAGGTACGCAACCAGAGGATAGTGAAAGATTGAATATATATGCTAATGGCTTAGAAATCTCTTTTGAGACTTTTTTCACAATGAAGTTCCCTATACCATCATGCCCTGCACATTTATTTTGGTTAAATTTGGTTATTATTTTAATTATTTCTTCTTCTACAATTGGCTTGAAAAAACAACGATTGTTTAGATATGTCGAAAATTCTTTGCCAGAATGCTGGATGCTCGAAGCAAGCTTTGGTCCAATGTCTACAAAAAAGTTATTAAATAAATTGGAAATTTTCACAGGATCAGTGATTGTCACGTTTTCATCCGTCTTAAATGATTTTTGGAGTTTTCCGGACTTGTTTCTGCCTATTATTTCATTTATTGATGTCCAGGTTTTCTAAATATTATTTTTCGATTTCTGAAACTTGTCATAGTAGTACTTGCGCTTACATTTTCGTATCAAGTTATTTAATTTGTTTCTGTATGATTTAAATTTTATTGAGTTTTCCTCAGTTGGTTTTGATAGGTATCAATCCCCAAAATGTAGCCTATAGGTTTTAAAGGTTTTATTTCTGCACGAAAGCAGGTTTTCATCAATGAACTTGAACTGCAGGCCAAATAATAATGAAAACCCCACATAGCATCTCCCGGCTCATGACTACAGGCTCGTAGCCAGGATTTTTTCAAGGGGCTGTTGGTTTTCAAAAAGAGGAAAAAAAAAACTCTTTTAGTTTTGGTCGACAAGTTACAAGCAAAAAAGAAAATTTAAGGTTTTCAATATAGTTTTTAAGCCGCGTTTTGTGTACCGAGTATTTTATCAAAAATACAATCTTTCAGCAGGTTATTTGATGCTTTGTAGGTTCTTTTGTGGATCTCATATACCGGTTATAGTTCCTAAAATCGCGAGCATGTGGGTCATATTTTGGGCTCGTATATCCTTGGCTCTTTAATGGCATTTTGAACTAGGCCTATCTTTATTTACAATCTTAAATATTCATAATCCGATAATATCTATCGTAATTTCATATCTACTATCAAAAATTTTAGATAATATCCAAACTATCTTAATCATCCAATATTTTAGATAATGTCTAAACTATCTCAATTTGATATCTACTATCGGATATTTAAGATAATATCTATCTAAAATATCCGATATATCTTTTTGTTTTCAGAACGCCAATGTCTAAACTATCTTAGTTATCTTCTATCATATTATATCTGATTTTGTTGGTTTTGGCATGCCTTTCCCGTGCGTACGTTTGGTTTTTGTATGTATTTTGTACCGTTTAGCTTTTGATTTTGTGTGATTGAAACAATGTGGCCTTTTTGGCCTTTTGACTATTTCCACAATATCATTGTCTTGATTTGTGTGTTTTAATTGTTTTTATGATATTGTGAATAAATTTTGATTTGATTTGATTATAAGATAACTAATAAAGATGATAGAAGATTTCAAACAATATCTAAAATATCTGATGTATGTTCATCTTCATGTTTTCAGAACACCTGTATAAACGTAGATATTTAGAACCGGGCAGTCAGCACGCAGGTCACTTGATACCAGGCGAGGTCGCGGGGTTTTTAACAGCGCTAATCCTGCTGACAGATATTTTGGGCGACTGCAAGTGAAGACCAACAACAAATGAATCTTGGGCTATATCTTACATTTGATAAAAATCCAAAATAATTTCATAATTAATTTAAATAATCATTTCATCTTTCTTTGACAGTTTGACATCAACAAAATGTGCTCAGGTCATATACCACGTGTATCAAAAAAAATTGTGCACGGATTAAAACTGATTTTGACCTTGATAAAAGCACCAAATCATAATTTTCTTGTTATTGTAGTAAAGCAAATTTAATAAGCTTTTAAATGCAGAAAAAATGATGGAAATCGGATGAAAAATAAAAAAGATATGACCAATTTTGTAAGTACGTCTCTTTTTCTCCATTCCAATGGGATTTACACAGTTAAGTAAGATATTACATATCACAATTACGGGTTATGGCATTATGATAAAAGCTAAAAGTACTCACAAAATTGGTCATATCTTTTTTATTTTTCATCCGATTTCTATAATTTTTTCTGCATTTGAAAGCTTATTTAATCTGCTTTACTACAATAACAAGATTTGGTGCTTTTATTAAAGTCAAAATCAGTTTTAATCCGTGCACAATTGTTTTTGATACACGTGGTACATTTACAAACTCAGAAAGGCAAGAGGCGAAGTAGATGAAAGATAACTTGCATTTATCCTTGGTTTATTATGTTCTTCATCATATACATCTTACATAATGGTCAACACTGTTATACAGCCTTGCATACTAAGTCTTTTTAAAAGACTTTTATAATGTTACATGTACATCTGAGATTATTTACAAAATGGTTAAAAACCTTCATCTATCTTGGTTTTATAGTATAGTTATGAGAACAAGGGTAGGCATACAGAGCTTGCATTGCAAATAAAGTATTGTAATTTGTTCCATGTTCAATGCCATTGCTCTATTGTAGAATGCCAGTGTATGGCACATCATGGTTTGTTTCAATACATGGCATTTACCACAAAACAAATATGTGACCCGTCATATCGAAAGGTACCTTAAGGGTCCCAAAATGAAAACTGATTTTTTGGTCTCATTTGAAAGAATATATGTTAAGCTTTAAAATGACACCTTGCTTATGGTTATTGAATGTTCGATTGCAAAGTTACATCCAAATTGGCATCGGGCTGATTCAGAAAACTATAGTTCTGAGGAAATCGAGTTTAAAGTTTCTGTACTGGTAAAACTTGAATGGAGAAAGGATTTTTATCTTGGTTTTTAAAATATTTGTCGTATGTTTTGGATGTTGGAGCCTGATTAATATGATAGAATACACTTCAAAGGTAACATTTCTTATGAAATTAGAAATTCGACCTTGGACGTGATTTTTGACTATGCTCAGCTTCAATAGCCCGTATCTCGTAATTTACTATGCCGACCTTAAGGTACCTTTAGATATGACGGGTCACATATATGATTGGCTAAACACATGCTAAAATGTCAGAATTGATCATAAATTGTCAAAATCTATCAGTAGCCATATTGTCAGGATGAAGCAAAACAGAATCTAGATCTACATGCCATGTGCCAGCACTCTACAGTAGTGCTGTTGTCAAGACCATTTTTTCATGTAGACATGTCAACATAAATTTATTACTATGTCAACACGTATGTCGACATAACACATCAAGCGGTAGTGCTGTAGCAATCACATAATGTTCAAGATACCGGTTGTGAAAAGTGTGGAGGAAAGTTTCATTTTTTGATCATAAGATAGCAAAAGCAAGTTATTTTTTTATTTGACATCTTGCTAGTTATTTCCTTCACAGTATGTTTTTTCTGACTCTTCTTAATGATTGTTTATGGTTTATGTCACAAAAGGACTTAAAGTAATGCTATTAAGCGCCCCCTGGTCGAAATTAATAACCCTCCAAACAATTTGGCTCAAATATGATTACTTTTTCTGTTATGGCCATTTGTTGAATTAAATTCGGATCAAGAATTTAATTACACCTGTATTATAGGCCTACTATGATCAACACTAAATAGGCGGGAATTATGAGGCTTTCATTCATCCCCAAGTAAACATAATCCCACTTACGCGTGCTGTAGATACTGATGTGCGCATTACTCGTACAACACGCACTGCGTCTCCTGCAGCTGTGTTGTGTTCAACTATGCACGTGCTTGTCTGAATCAATTCACGATTTGAAGAGACCCACCTATTTGGTGTTGATCAAAATATAGTAAAGGAAAGAACTCATGTGCTTTTTATCCATTTGGCTGTGGCATAACAAGTTTTTGACAAAATACACCTGAAAACGATTTTAGATAATCACATTCCTTCATTTTAGGCTGTTTTTACTCAAAACTATTTCTGATCAAAATCTGATAGTATTGCTTTAATTCTGTCGACACGTTGCGATATGCTCTATGTCTATGTCGACATAAGCTCTGTCGATGACAGCACTACTCTACAACATTACAGGTCACCAACCCCTAATTTCTCAAACTGAAAAACATCTTCTTGATAACAAATTTTACCTATGCAGTGTCATCTAGGCTGTTGTACTCTCACTAACATTTGAGATGAAATACCTAGAATATACTATAACTGATGATTGTCTGAGTACAAATTCTTCCAATCGACTAACATATTGATACTGTAAAACAAGAAATAATTGCGGAAAGAAAATTTTGAGAATTTCAGAATCTGGGGTTTTTGGCAGCATTTTAATTTCTCTAATTGCATCAGTATGCCATTGAAAACATTATTAATATTAGCGGCAAAGTAATTTTGCGATTTTGGGGTATTAGCGAAATTAAATTGTTAGCAAATATTTCTTGTTTTACAGTATTCTGATCCTGGTATCAACAACAGATAGCATCAAAGTGTGTAAGCACTTTTGCAAACATGATCCAATTTCTACTGATAATTTTAAACGAAAAAAGAATTAAACCTACTATCTTGGCGCGATAAAAATATATGGACACATGGATGCATTGTTATTAGTTTGCAATGAACAACTCTGTAGCGTGTTTGAATACCTAATAAATTCGCGTCCAAAGACATTCGGTCGCCTGCAACATTTTCACTGAAATACAGAGCGAATGTCTCTTACTATATATATTATTGTATAACTGGAGGAGAATGAATACTTCTTCCCCCTCCAAGCCTTAACATACTCATCTCAGGGTGTAGTGAAGTACTGTTTCTGGAGTTGGTGTGGATTAAAAATTTGAGCAAATGCCTCGGGTAAGCGAATGTCTTTGGACATACAGATCAACATTGTGGTATGAATTTGAAACAGAACTGCCAGTTTCAGATTATTTCATATGGAATGCACTCTCAGTTTACATACAATATTTAAAATGATACAAAAATATATTTATATGTTGGATCACAATTGTACAAATTTGGTCCACAGTAGCGATGAAAAATTATGTAAAATATTGAATACACTCTAACACATCATTATAATTAAGAAACAAGCAGATAAACTCAGTTCGGCGGAACTCACAATTCGGATACGTATCTGAATTTGGATACCCACGTACACTTTGTATCCAAATTGTGATACCCATATCAGAATTGGAATATGGAGGGGTATCCGAATTCTGATACGCCTGTCGTGGCGCAGGAAACAAATCGATACCGTAAACTGGCAAGTACATGTAGAACATCTTTCTTGCATCTATGATAAATGTGTCTGTGGAAATGTCATTTCCATCTGTGCAATTCCAGTGGGACAGCTTCGAAACATGTCCTGATTGCTCCTTATCACAGAAGGTAAAATAATTTGGCTAAAACTTACTTAGAATTTAGATGACAAATGATGATAATATTATTGACTTTATTACATACCGGTATGGTGGACGACAAAGCTAAATGTTAATCTCAGATGATATCCCGTTTCACTTGTTTTTAATCCAAATTCTGATACGGGATCTGAATTGTGAGTTCCGTCGAACTGAACTGCGATTTCAGTCAAAATGGTGCAAAATACTTTTCAATATAATTTATAAAAGCAAATAATATGTATATTGACAATGGAATGCATACAAATATAATATTAGATTAAAGTTGATTTAAAGCTTAAAAGTACGATTATCCAACCAGAGAGGTGGTGGTGGTGGGGGGGGGGGAGTACATGTGATCACTGGCGTTGAAATGTTATCCATATTATATTTTTGTGGTGGTCATGAAAAGTTTTGAATAAGTTTACCATACCAATTCCTGAAAAAAAATCTTGTGGAGTTGGTGTGGTCAGTTTTAACTTCAGCTTGAAAAATGGAAATATTTTGATTGTTTGCGTCACCATAAAGCGTATGGTATGTGATGCAAGGTAAATATATGATTACATCAAGACATTTTGAACAAAATGGGTATTCCAGTTTAATGGCATGCATACATTTGATCTCATTCTCGTCCCCAAGGCTCAACCTGAAGTAGTAGATTTTTGGTATTAATTTAATGCCCATAAAATTTCACCTTCAAATTCTTTATAGTTTTGAATATATGGCATATTATGTAAAATTAATTGGTATACCTATTTTCTATTTCTTTTGTATTTACATATAATAGCCTCATCTTCAGAGTTGCATACTTTCGTTTGCCTCTGAAGAGTAAACCAGAAGCAATCTTCAGGATTAAACCTCACAAAATGCATTTCAGAGGCCTGGGCCAATTAGTTAAAAGTAAACAATACACATGTTAAAACAGGAGTCTAACCTTACCCTTAAAAGCAAACATACACTAATTAGGTCCCATCAATAACCCTAACCATAAACCCCTATTACGTACAATGCTATACCTGTTCTGCTCTATAAACCAGTACAAACCAAAGTTAAACATCATGTTCCAGTTGTTCATCATGCGTTACCGCATAATTACTGTGCAATTGTGCAGCATAAATTGCACATTTTGTAGAATAAATTGCACATGGTGCTGCATTTATTGTGTTGCTTAATTTTTACTTCAAAGTTGATGGGGCGACAATCCTTACATTTCAGGTGTGATTTTGAGCATAATTTGATCATCCAAAAGTTTATTATCCTGTATAGGTTTCAATGGGAGTGACTTCTGGGTAAGTAAAAATCCAATTTAATACATTTCAACATCTCAAAATAAAATTCACTTTGAACCATGTTAAAATGCAGATTTTTTGCATGCATGACAGAATTTGACTTATTTATTTTAAGCATGTAAAAAATTAGGTATATTTACTTGGTATCTTTTCTCTGGATCCCGGTGGCAATCAATTAATTAAAATGTGCCATGTGCCAAACACCCACACATTTAAACCTAATCTGACTCGATGGCGTCATAATGATTTAGATATTGTCTGATTGAATGGTTGTATATATACAGTGTTCTTCTGGCTTTCACTAAAAAAAAATGATTAATCCTTGTTGGTGAATATTTTATGAGAAATGACTTCAATAATAATAGCTAGATACCATACAATATGGAAATGTTGACTAGGCCCAGTTTCTGTAGGCTTTTGTGCTTTCTGTGGTACAGAAATAATCATGATTTTAACAGAGTAATTTGGGCTGATTGTCACATTTTTGCATGATAAATGTTATTTAAATATAGTTCAGTTGTGTTGATACCATTATTTTGTCACTTGGGTCCAGTATCCAGATCAGACGACCTTATTTGACTCTTATCTAAATTTAAGGAGTCACAAATGGGGGCTCGTCCGGGAG